>CAUYPK010153527.1:0-109873 GCA_963574355.1 Loris lydekkerianus | reverse complement strand
CGGAGGGCCCCCCCCGTAAATACAACCAGAAAGCCCGCCAACTACGAAATGAGCTGCCCCTTCCGGGGCGGAATTTTTTCCCGGGATGGCCCATTCCCCCCCCCCCCCCCCCCGACTTTCCCGCTCTTCTTGCCTGGCCCAGATGAGGGGTTTGTCAGGTCTCTGGGTGGAAGCTGGTCCAACAGGACTGCCTCGCCTTCACCTTCCCTCCTAATTTCCTGGACCGGTCGCTGTTCCTCCTCAGCCCCCAGAATGAGTCACTGGTGGAAGGCATTGGGATGGGGGGCAGGGTGGATATTCTAGAAATGAGTAAAACACCATCGTCAACCTCAAGTTAGAATGAGAGATTTTTAAGAAATTGGGTTAAATTAGGTTTCTAACTCCAAGAAATTCTCATTATACTTTTTCTCACCTTTCTCTTTTGCTAGTTATAGAAACCTCCTTCCCCTGTGCGCCACTACAATTGCCTTATTCTTCCTAGTGCAGCTAGTTTCTCCAAGCCCACTGCTTAAAGTCAGTATGTTACTTTGGCTATAAGCAACCCGGTGCTATGGCCTGGATAAGCCCCCTTCTGCACCTTATTGACACCTTGCAACCTCAGCCCCTCTGATGAGGCCCTCAAGGGAACACAGCTGTGTGGCTCCCCAGAGGGGAGGGTTCATTCCCTGATCCTGCACACTGTTTCGTTTTAGCAGCAACACAATCACCATCATCCCTTTTCCCCCATTTAGAATGTCTGCTCCTCCATTGCTCTCTGCAGCCGAAAGCCAGGAGGGATTGACATTGCATTGATTTTACAGGCACACCTCTCCCCGCAACACACTCACAATGTGCTATTGATACTTTCCTTGGGTTTAAGAAGCCCCCTCCTCCATACACAAGTCCATTCCTTCAGTGCTGTTGGCATCTACCTATTCAGGGGTGTAAGTAGGTGTGTGTGTGCTCTGTATGTACCTATTCTCTCGGAGACTATGTTTAACTTTGTGAAACAACTTTAATATTTCAACACGCTTGATAGCAGAGTAAATAAAGTAATACGAAAAACACCCTGCCTGAACTTGACAATGTGAAAGGATCAAGAATAACACCTTTAAGTCATCTTGCCACCCACCCTCTGTCCCCTACCTCTCACTTGGCCTGAGAAGATAAGTGGGGAAAAGATCCCATTCTTAAGAAATTCCTAGGAAAACTATCCCAAAGCCCTTTCTTGGAGAATTTCCCCCAAAGTCACAAACCTCATGAGAAATAATTCCTAAAGTCAGACCAGAAATCTGACGGCTATATTTGAAGCCGCAAACACCAGTTTCTTTCAACCCACAGATACTAACTTGTCAGGGGTCTCCCTGATGCTCCGTCCTGAAACAAACACAGAAAGGCCCAAAACAGTTGTCTTTCCCAACCAAGCCAAGCTGGCAGACTAATTGTGGAAATGCAGTGTACACACAAAATAGTGGAAGAGCTGTATCAAGGGCAGAGAACAAAAGACCAAATCAGGTGGAATAGGTCTTCAGGGCTAGAGCAGGGTGACCCAGAATCTCTGAGGGAAGACTGGTTCCAGAAGTGGGATTCATGATCCTGCCAGCCTACACCATCTTCTTTAGTATGAAAACTCCCAGACGTTGCCCTCCACCCTCCCACCTGCTTACCAAAAAACTGCTTCAGTTCAACTCAGCAAGTATTCAGTAGACATCAACTATACATGTATGCCACGTTTCCAGCGAAGAATTCAAAGGTGGGTAATATACACCCCCATGCCTTTGAGGAATTCATAACTTGGTAAAGGGGGAGGAAATCCATGATTTGGTATTTTAGTGTCGTAAATGTTTGTAATAATACTGTGTACAAACAGCACTGAGGAGAGGGCTTTTACCTCTGCCTGCGGGAAACCAAAAAGGCTCCTGTCACGTGAGCTGGCTCTTAAGGGATGAATCATATTTTGCCAGGTGGGAGAAATTAAAAAACAAGCACACACCAGGAGGGGAAACAGCATGAGCAAAGATGTAGGAGGACATGGAACCTCCCCTCCGTGTGGGTGGAGGCGGAGAGCGGGGGCGGTGTCCGAAAAAGAGGAGAGGGTCGCATTCCGGTCATGGAATTATGTGCCTCCAAGCCCTCAGCAGGGAATATACCCATGCCCTCCCCAAAGCAGGAGGGGTCCTGAATTTCTCTGTGCCTTTTTCTCCCCTATCCCTGAGAGGGACAGCAACAAGGTCGGCTGGCCAGACTTCTGTCCACACTGCCTGCCACCTCCAATCTATCAACATGCCTTGTGCCTCTCCTAATGAGAGGTTAGGATTAGGATGCCTCCCCCACCTTCTGCCTCTTTTGCCAGGTTCCAGGGGAACTGAGCTGCCTGAGCTAAACGTTTCCCTCACAGGTCACATATACATCCCACGGATACTCCCTGAAATCCATGGGAACAAGAACACGTAACCTGCAAGCTTGGGAAAGTGAGAGTAGAAACTAGGATAGGGTCTAGGACAAAGCCTGTGTCCTAGGGGGAGAGGGGAAAGCAGGTGTGTATGAGTTAGGGAGGTCCCATTGCAGGGTGGGGGACAGCAACAGAGCAGGGATGGCACGAGTGTGTGGGGATTGTGTTTGTGTTTTTGCAGTAATAAATGGTGTGGGGTGGGAGAGAGGCACCTAGGCTAGCCCTGGGGGTGGAGTGGCCCTGGCTGGGAAGCCCAGGCTGTGGAGAGAAAAGGGAGGAGCATAGTCCGCCAAATGCGCCATCTGCCTCCTGGGCACCCTCCAGGCTCAGGGCTATCTCTCCTCCCACTCATTAGAGCCTCTGATGGTGTCTCTACCCAGATAGGGGCTTTCAGGGGCACAGGAACATGGGTTGCTCTGGTGACCAGGTTTTTGGGCTGGGGCCCCCTCCCACACTGCCTGATGCCCAGGAAGACCGCAGGCCAAGCACTGTCCTCTTCTGCCAGGCTGTTAGATCTTCTCCTTCACCTGGTCTGCCAGGGCAGAGATGACTTTTGCCAAGGCCATCTGCTCTGAGGGCCCGGAGACACATGGACACAGGACTCCTGGGGATGAGGTCGCAATGGGGGAGAGTCATATGAACAAAGGAAAACCCTCTGACCTTACAATCATCAAATCGAGGCTCTGGTCCTGACATTGGGCAAGTCACCTCACCTCTCTAGGCCTCAGTTTTCTCATCTATGCAATAAGTGGTTTGGAGTAGATGATCTTTAGGGGGCCACACATCTAGGATTCAGTATCTGATCAGGGGGCAGGGAATGGAGGACAAAGAACATTACTGCAGAGCCTGGGCAGATGTGGGGTACAGGGGCGGAATCTGGGGAGATGGCTTAGCCACTCTATCCCCTGCTTTCAGCAAGGACTTGCCCTGTTTCCTTCCTAAGGCACCAAGGAAAGGAAGTCTCTCTGTATCCATGGGTTCTATAGCCATGGATACAACCAATCACAGATCAAAAATGCTCAGAAACTAATTCCACAGAGTTCTGAAAAGCAAAACTTGGATTTGTTGCATGCCAAGTATTCTGTTGAATCCTCATGAGTAAACTGATGTGTAGGCATTGTATTGGGTATGATAAGGAATCTAGAGATGATTTAAAATATACGGAGGATGGAGGCATAGACTATATGCAAATCCTAGGCTGTTTTCTGTCACAGACTCAAGCACCCGTGGATTTGGGGGGCTGAGGGAGGGGAGGGATACTTCCCAGCCCCCTGAGGACCCTACGTACTGTCTTCTGGTGTTTATGCTCAGGAAGTCCCTTTCCCTTCCTCCTCTTCTATCCTGGTCATGATCTCATCTGTGCACTTGAAGTCGGCTTTTGAATCCTGACTCATCCCCCACTCACCTTCTCTTTGAGTCACCCAGGCCTTCAGACCCTCCCTCTGGTGATTTTGCTCAATTATAGACCCTGTGCTGGAGTGAGGGTGGGGGTGGGGCTCACAGGAGTGCCTAAACTCAGCCTCTTTTTGTCTTTGGATTTCAGCTATGAAGCCCAGGCCTCCTCTCTCTGTGGCTGGAATAAAGCTAAAAAGGCAAGCTCCATCCCTATCAGCTTCTCCCCACCCCAAGCCTTCTCTGAGTGTTTAGAATCTGAGGGGGGAGTCCCTCCCTTGGGGAAGGGGCACTGCCTGCCCCTCAGAGATGTGGCCTTCTCAGGAGGGTGAACCTGACAGAGTAAGAGGAGAGCAGAGTGGGAGGTGGGAGGCTGAGGGGTGGAGGGAGAGAGAAGAATGGGGCAGAGGACCCTCCCACATAAGGAAAGAGGAGGAGAAACAGCTGGACCTGAGGAAGAAGGAGCAGCCTAATTGGTGCCATTCCTGGCTGGCCCCACTCCTCACCCTCCCTGAGCACTCACTGCATAACCACCCCTGGCCCCATTTCAAGCAACCTTTCCACCAGAGTCCCTGCATCTCTGGAAGCATCTAGGCTCCATTCAGAAACCAAAAAGCCTTAAAGAGGTAGGTTCAAGAGGTAGGCCCATCGTTATGCAAATGAGGGGAAAGAGTTCAGGGCTGGGCAGGGATTGGGCAGCAAGAATACAGAGAGTTTAGGCCTCTGGCCAGAGAAGTTGGAGGAGTCTTCAGGGTGGGCAGTAAACTCTGTCTTAGGGATTTTTTTTTTTTTTATAATTATGTAATTTTGGAGCGATGTATGGGAGACTAGATGAAGAGACACCTCTCACTACTGCTGGGGGCTTGCCCCTTTGCCCAGCTAGAATTAAGAAAATGGGAGAATCTACTGGAAAATTGTGTAGCTGGCTTTGGGGAGGGCTGTGTTATCAGACAGACATGGGGTGTGACTGTGTGCATACTTGTGCTTGGCTGACTCAACATTCACACCGCACACGTTTCTTAACCTGCCTGTACATATGTGAATGAACCACATAAACATTTATACTCACATGCATATCACATGTGTACATAGTTCCTTGTGCACACGCAGAGATGTACACAGACATCCATCCAAGTAATTTTCCAGATGTGGACACACAACCGCACACAAAGAACTCTTACATCTATAATCATCTGTTTCTAAAAGGCTGCATTTACAAAAGCATTTTAGAAACTGACATTCATTTTTACATTGTATGTAAAATTGTAAGTCTGTGTCTCTCCAATCTTCTTCATTCTGTACCCCCAGAGACAAGCCTAGCCCTTGGTACTTAACAGATACAACAGTTGAACAAATGCACACATGGATGATCTTTTAAAAAACCAGGAGACTCCTGGATGTTGAAGTTTCTCACAATCTAATTTACTGGCTAGCAGTCATATACTAAATGTGCGGTTGTGTAAGAGACACCATCTGTATGAGTGTACAATGAATGTGAGCCTGGTTTACAGGATGGTGTGTAGACAAGGGGACTTTTGTCTGTCTGCCTGTGCTGAGATGAGTGAGCGAGCCTCTGCCAGTTGTCTACACATGGCTATGCGAGTGATATCAGTGTGGAGGTGAGTACGTAAAAAGACCCCAGAGGAATGGTGGTCAGAGATGCTCCTCTAGACGTGCTCCCAGAGTGTTGGGAGCTGGGAGTACATGTGCGGAGGGCAATGAGTGTGCGTGTATGATGAAGGTCATAGACTCAGCCAGTGTGAGGATGAGGAATGGGGCAAGTGTGAGCCATTCCCACAGCACTCCAGAGAGCCTGCCCCCAGCCAGCCACCCTTCCTCCTGTCATCCTCAGGACCCCATGAGACTACCGAGCCTGATGGCCCTGGTGGCCCTGGTGGCAGTGGAGGCAGAGACAGCTTCTCTGCCGAAGGAGGAGAGGAAGAGGAGAGAAGAGCAGACACCCAGGGAAGGTGATTCTTACGCACCTCTGCCCATGGAGAACTATGTCCTGAGCCCAGAAAACTACGGCGAGGTCTTCGACCTGAGCAATTATGAGCGGCTCACAGACTACAGGGACCAGCTCCCTGAGGTGAGGGACACAGCAGACTAACTGTGCTCCCTGGAAGAAGCTGGGAATCCCTGACCCCTCTCCACCTGCCCCTAAAGCAAGGGCCTCAAGCCTCCATCTCTCTCTCTCTCTCTCTCTCTCTCTCTCTCTCTCTCTCTCTCGTGCAAAATCTTGTCCCTCACAGGAACTTGTCACTTAGACAATACTAAGAAAGAGGACACAAACCTGAGATTTCCTTGTCTATTAGTGGCAAACTTGGTAGGACCCCAAGACATCAAGCAAGAGCCTCAACCATGGCTCACCAGGGTGTGGGTCAGCAATATCCTCATATTCTCCCTAGAAAAGGAGATGCCATCTCTGTTCTGAGACTGTCCTCCAGTCTAAGGGTCCACCCCTGGCCCCTCATGGCCCTCACAGGCCCAACCTAGGCAGTAGGGATCACAAACCTTGCAGCCCTGCAGCCCTTGTTTGCCACGTGGGCTGTGTGAGCTTGGTCAGTGTGGAACAAGGGAAGAGCACTGCCTGAGAAGTCCAGACACCTGGGTTCCAGCTCCGCCCTTGCCACCCTCTGGCTCCATGACACTGGTCCCTTCCCTTCTGGGACCTCAGGTTCTTCCTCCATGTAACAAAGATGCTGAGCCTGATGCTTTCCAAGGTCCCCTCCTTGCTCATACTCTCTGCTATCTGCCCCACCACCACCACCATGTGATTCTTTCCAAGTTTGAAATTGGTCACTGAGGTTCCCAGAGTCCAAAGTTAAGTCCCTCTTAGGAAAAAGCTGGCCTGCTGTGAATTATGTGCTATGTCCTCCAGGTTAAAGTGACTAGCCTGGTTCCTTCAACCAGGATCAGTCCCACCAAGAGCTCCACAGCTCCAAGGCTACCCTCCGCAAGCCCTCTGATGACCAGGCCTACTACACTGGGCCTCCCCGACTCCCTGGCTAACCATGGTAAGTGTAGTCACATGGGCATAACACCCACAAGTCATAGGCCAAGCAGCTGTGACCTGGTACCAAAGGGTACTAAAGTGGAATGTAGTCAGGGTTACCCTTGCCAACAGGGAGAGAAGGGGAAATAGCCACGGGGGGGGGGAGGGGGGGGAGAAATCAAAGGCAGAGGCTGACTCTTCCTAAGACTTTTGCCTGAATGCACAAATTGAGTAGGAAGCAAAAAAAATGCAAGAACTCCCTTATGCCCTAGCAAAGCCACCCTACCTTAATTAATTGCATCACTGGGGGAGCAGGTTGAGTTGTAATTAGATTAGAGACAATTAAAAGCCTGTAGAGCAGAATAAATAACGTTGTGGCTGTCATTTGGCATAGAAGCAAATGAAGCAGTCACACTGCTTTCAGCTTCAAATTCACTCCTTAACAGCTCTCTTTCCTTCCCCAATGCCTCCCCTGGAGCCTGGGAGCTGGCACCCCTGACAACCAGGGCTTCACACTCTGCTGGGAATCAGGAAGAATGAAGTTTATTCTGCATTTGCTTGCCTTTAGCCTCTCTGTTCTCCTTTCTGGATGTTTGCCTTAGATGGACCTTGGGTATTGGGGCATTAGCAGAGAAACATTTAATCAGGAACCCATGACCTCTCAGAGTTATGGTCTTGGGCTCAAAGAGCCCATAATGAGCCTCAGCTAAACAGCTATTCAGGGCCTTCAGATAAGAAGTAGGTGCTTCTTCCTGCTTCCCCACATCCCTCTACCACCTATTTCCGGTCACTGCTGGCAGAGAAGAGCTGCCCTTTAATTTGGGGCTCACTGTTACCAGCATTCTTCCTTGAGTTGAGCTGATAATGGTCTCTCAGTAATCTCTGTACCTTGTAATAGCAAATGACAGAAACCACCTGCACTATTAGTTGTATAAGCCAATACAGTCTTCCCAGTCTGTCTTGAGGTCCTGGCCTAAGTCTTATGACCATCGGATACAGAGATGGTGTCATGGACTAAGAACAGGGGAGGGCTGTTTCCCAGTGGAAAACTGGAAAGCTGATGCTATAAGAAAGGGAAATGGATACTGGGCAGGCACTGTCCACTCCACCTTGGTTCTATTATGCTTCTTGGAGCCATACAGAACATGTCTAATTGCTTTCCCCCAAGGCAGGTAGCAGAGCCAGCAACCACTGGCCATTCCACTTAATTCTGGTTCTATTTCATCTTTGCTATACTTTTTGGGACTGGAGAGGAACTCCATGGAAAAGAGACCTAAAAATATCCACAGAAGCCCAGAAAAATGTACACAGGACAAGGGTCTGATGAAAGCACAAATAGACTCAGACTGATAGTAACTCAGGGTGAACCTGCTTCTCTGAGGTTGAGGGTGGAGTGACAAGCTGGGAACTGCCAACAGCACTGTTTGGATACATAGTGTCTATTAGTTCTCAGAAACAGCCCATAGGTTATCAACAGGACACCAATCCATGGCTTAGACACTCCTTGGGGCAAGGGTCATTAGATCCAGAGGCTGAAGTGATCTCTTTCCCTTTGTTCTGTCTTCCACCTGAGCCAGGTCTGCCCACCTGTCTGGTCTGCGTGTGCCTTGGTTCCTCTGTGTACTGTGATGACATTGACCTAGAGGACCTTCCACCTCTTCCCCAGACAACTGTCTACCTATATGCCCGCTTCAACCGCATCCGCCATATCACGGCTGGAGACTTTGAAGGGCTGAGTACGTATTACCCTGAGAAAACCGGAGAGGGGGCCAGGAAGAGGGAACCACCAAAGTCCTTCCCTTGCCATCCAGCCAGGGGAATAGTCACCAGACCCTGTTGGCTCTCAGTCTCTTCAGCTGTCAAAGTGAAATAGCCCCAAGCCTCTCTAATGCCTTTCCTTGAAGAGTTTAAATGGTTAAAATACCTGCTCTCATTTGATCTCCCAAAAGTTCTGGGAAGTAGGCTGGGTGGGGCAAAGTGGCTTACACCTGTAATCCCAGCACTCTGAGAGGCTGAGGTGGGTGGATTACTTGAGTTTAGGAGTTCGAGACCAGCCTAAGCAAGAGTGAGACCTCACCTCTACTGAAAATAGCTGAGCATTGTGGTGGGCAACTATAGTCCCAGGTACTCAGGAGACTGAGGCAAGAGGATTGCTTGAGTCCAGGAGTTTGTGGTTGCTGTGAGGTGTGATGCCATGGCATTCTATCCAGGGCAATAGAGTGAGACTCTGTTAAAAAAAAAAAAAAAAAAAAATCTGGGAAGTTGGAAAGGAAGTTATAATCAAGGTAGCATTTTCAGAATGTCCCAGCAAATATGGTTCTGAGACCAGCGGGCCCTTGGACAAAACTATCTTAAATATAACTGATGCTATTTACATAACCATGTGTTTTGTTTCTTAATGCCTTATGCCCTGACTGAGACAGGAGACCTGGGCTCTAACCCAGATACTACTAGTAATTGCCCACAGCCTTTCCAGGCCTCAGTACCCTTTGTGTAAACTAATGAGTGGAAGGCCCAGGGGTTCCTGGGCCTGTTGATTCTTGCTCTCATTCTTCCGACCAATCCAAGGTGGGCAGCCACCATACAGGAAAAGATACTGAGGAATCTGGGTCTTTTCCAGGAGGCCTGATTTATGATGTTATTTCCTCTGGTTTGGACCTAGTGCAGGTGGGGAACTGGTTAGAATTCCCTGATCTTGAAAGGAATGGAGCAAGGTATGGAGTCAGGTTCTACAGGGGACCAGGAAAGATGGTATATTCCCTTATCTCTCTTTGTTCACCCCCAACATCCCTCAGCAAAACTGAAGAGGATTGATCTCTCTAGCAACTCTATCTCCTCCATCGATAACGACGCCTTCCGCATGCTGCCTGCCCTTCGGGATCTGATCCTCCCAGGGAACCAGCTATCGGCTCTGCCTATACTTCCCCGTGGCATAGAATTCCTAGATGTCCGCCTGAATCGGCTGCAGAGCTCAGGGATACAGCGTGACACTTTCAGGGTGAGTCAGGGCCTTGTGTCCATCATCCGCCATTGCTGGCCTCCCTCACCTCCACCCACACACCATGCCCTCATGGGGTTTCCTGCTCCGACCCTGTCATGGGGTATAAAAATCAAACTTCGGGTAATGATGAACAGCATTTCCCTGGGGAGTGTGATACAGCCCACAAAGGGCCTCACACACTAGCATTCATTCATTGACAAATACTTACTGAGCCCCTACTACCAGATGCTGTTAGGAGGTCTCAGGGTGCCTTGTAAGAAAAGGTACAAATACTCCCTTCTCCCCAGAAGTCCGCCTTGGGGAGATAACAAACAAAATAAATAAACATGCAGATATAATGCGCAAAAATAAAAAAAATCAAACTCCATTTTTTTCATTCTTTGGCATTTGTTGTTTATTAAGATTCTTTGGGTTGAAAGAATCTGATTCTGATGTTTTATAGCAGGTCATCCCAAGAACCTGCGTGAATGAGAAACACAGTACTATCAGGCCTCGTGGGCCTGTTACCAATGAGCATTTCCTTTGAGGGTCATAGTAAATGCTTAGAAAGTTTCAGGTTTTAGTGTACTTAGGATTTCAAACTTTTGGATTTGGGATGGTCAGCTTGTACTAGGAATGGAGGATGAGAAACCACAGTCAGCATCTCTTTCTCCCCTTCTTTGGGGCATCTGGTCTCTTGTCTCGGTTTCTTTCTGTGCATCTGCTTCATTCCCTTCTCTGTACACCAGTGTCCCTGAGACGCTGGCTTACCAGTGACTTTGGCTTGCAATGGAGCTGACGCCAGCCCAATTCTACATATCCTTTTATCTCCCCAATTTACCATTGAGTGACACATGTCTTTCTATGATCAAATTCTCAAGAGATACAATCTCATTGGTCATTGGCTGGCTAGTTCCGATGGCAAGGGGTAAGTTATGGGACACAAGTAGCCCTTGTCCATCCTACAGGGCCAGGAAGAGCCGTGGGTGTGGTTCCAGTGAAGAAGTGGGGTGAGACTTAGCACATTGCCTCAATAGTGAGGAGTGGCTGTGACAGACCGATGGCCCCCTCTTTTAGTCTTCAGCTCCTTCGTGTGGAATCTCGAGCACACGCATGGCGTCTGTCTGTCTCTCTCTCCCTCTTTCTCTCTCTCTCCCTCTTTCTCTCTCTCAAGTGGTAGAATCTTTTTCACAGACTAATTTAAATTTAGAAGCATCAAATAAATCAAATCAGAGCTGCCTTTTTGAAACAGCGTGAGGGCACAGAAGTTATGCCCGCGTGCTCTTCCCTGCAACCCCCAGCAAAATACCTTCCACCCTCTTGGTCGCCTCCTGTCTGCTGTGGTCCTAGAGGGTTTTTAGGGAACACAGCATTAATACCACTGTGTGGTGGGAAGAGCACTGCACTGGGAATCAGAAACCTGCTGTGAGACCTTGGGCCTCAGAGTTCCCACGTCTGAGTGAAGAACTGAGAATTCATGATCACTGGAGTCCCCGGCTGCTCTAGCCTGAGACACAGCCCAGTTGTCTCTGCTGTAGGAGCTGCTTCTTTGCCTTGACTTGGGGCTATTTTCTTAGCCCAGGATAAGGCATGGGCTTTAGAGCCAGAGACCTGGGTTTGTGGGAGGTCGCCTAACCTCTCATCTTGTTTTCTCACCTGCAAAATTAGGATAATAATACCTACTAGACGCAGTTGATAGAAGACTAAATAGTATTTACAAAGGGCACAGGAAGATGGAAGTGTCTATAGTAGATGCTTCATAGCTGGTAGCTATTATTCCTCACTTCTCTCTGAACACTCCTAAAGGCTGATGTCTTCCCAAAGCCTCCTCTGAGTAATCCACCCGACTCTGAGAGCCCTCAGTCACACGCCCACTTTGCCTCTGTGTGCCTTGTCCTCCTGCTGGTCTGGAGTCCCACAAGGGTACTCTCTACCTCTGCTCCAGGTTCCGCATTTGGAGACTTTTCCTTGGGGAAAATCCCTCTGACAGCAGAGAACTTGAAGCTGAGCTGAAATGTCCTCCCTTCTACAGTCTCCCTGCCCCACCCAGGCACCTTTCAGGTGTCATTAACAACTGACTAGCTCCTTTAAGCTCCAGCTGCCTGCAACACAAAGGCAGAGCTCCTCTTCTGCATCCAGTTGGAGTTAGTTTCGATAAGCTCTTTAAAGACCTGCATCCCCTGTAGCACCTAGCCTGGTGCAAGGTTGAGGCTAAAAGAAACCCTGAGTTAATGAATGGAGCCACCAGACCCTGACCTCACCAAGCACCTCCTCGCTGACAGGGTCCACAAGATCCACCAGCCCCCCAACTCTTTGCGTTCGTCACAGGTGATGGAGAAGCTACAGTTCCTCTTCCTGGCAGATAACCTGCTGGAGTCCATCCCCGGGCCTTTCCCCCTGAGCCTGCGCTTGCTGCACCTGCAGGTGAGGAGCCACACCCAGAGCGTGGGCAGCCACAGAGGACAGAAGTTAATAAACAACAGGGCCAGGTCACAGAGTAAGGCTTGGGCAGTGGGGGGGGTCTCCTTTATTATCCTCTAGATCAGTGATTTTCAACCACTGTGGTGTGAGAGGATCTTAGGTGAGAGGCCACAAAAATTTTAAAGATCATTCATTAAATTATTTTCAAAAGTTCAAAGCACAGTGAGTGCATTCTTTTTCTTCACTCTTTCTCTCTCTTTTTTTTAATTGACATAATTTAAGTGTGCCACAGAAGTTCAACTACAGGTTCAAGTGTGCAGTAAGATTTAAAAAGGTTGAAAAACACTGCGGTAGATAATTGTCCATGGCCCCAGTCTAATTTTCTCCATTTCTTCTTTTTAAAACCCTTCCCCCCCATGTCTTTTGTCTTGCCCAGCTGCTTTACCTGCTTTCATTTTCCTACTCTCTGTCTCCTTCCTCCTTCTCTTTAGTCCTCAACTCCTTCCTCTCTCCTCCTTATCCCTCCATTCCTCTTAATCTCTGCCCTCTCTCTCCATCCCTCTCCCGTGGGTCTCCTCTTCTCACCCCTGTGTATGGCCTTGACCTTATGGGCGTCCGTTTCTCCAGTTACACAGAGGAGTGCCTTCCGTGCTGGCCAAGGGCAGATCCTCCAGCAGGGCTCAGCTGCCCTATGTTCTTTCCAGAATAACAGGATAGAGACCATGCAGAGAGACACCTTCTGTGACCCCAAGGAGCACAGGTACACCCGCAGGCTGTTGGAAGACATCCGCCTAGATGGTAACCCTATCAACCTCAGCTTCTTCCCCAGCGCCTACTTCTGCCTGCCCCGGCTCCCCATAGGCCGCTTCACCTAGCGCCGACCCTGCCACTCATCCCAGGTGAGAGCCCTGCAAGGACCAGCCGCAGGCCATAGAGCCCAGTCTCCTATCTCTGAGTGCTCTTTAGTCCAGACATTAATCAGCCTCATGACCCAGTTGCAAAAATCACACACACATACACACCCCCAACACACACACACCCGACTCACGCAAACATTCATACTGAAATGTCCTTCCATAGCCAAATTTGTGTTTCAATATAATGTATTTATGTTTCTCCATTCTCTTTCCTTAACTGGCTCAGAAAATAGCAAAGTTCTTTCCCATATTCCCCACCCCTCCTACCCACACAGAATGTGAGGAAGGCCATGAAAGAGGAAGAGGGGAAAGAGAAGGAATGAGGAAAGAAGGGGGATGGGGGAGGGAAGCAGGGATACGCTGGGCCCACCTCTTACCACTAGGCTTGCAGAGACCAATTATTTAATTTTCCAGAATTTTTCAAGTCAGTTGTTAAATACAGCCATGAAAAATTAAATTATATAAACTTGAAATTAGGTACATTATATTGAAAACAAATATAATACATACTCAAAACTCGTCACTTCCCAATTATTTTACCGTATTTTACTATCGTCCATGTTCTTGGAAGCTATTTATGTCCACGGAGTCTGTATGGTGGAAATTCTATGCAATGACGTGATCCTAGGCATCTCTTCCAAACTCCTTGTTCAGTGACATCACATTGGTAGTTTAAAATTGTCCATGGTAGGTCAGAAATGGATAAATGTGAGGCCAAGGCAGGTGGATTGTCTGAGCTCTCAGCTTCAAGAACAGCCTGAGCTAGAGCGAGTCCTCGTCTCAAAAAATAGCTGGGCATTGTGGTGGGCGCCTGTAGTCCCAGCTACTCAGAAGGCTGTGGCAAGGGAATTGCTTGAGCCCAAAAATTTGAGGTTGCTGTGAGCTATGACACCACAGCACAAAGTGTCTACTGAGGGCAACAAAGTGAGACTCTGTCTCAAAAAAAAAAAAAAAAAAGGGTAAATGTGATAAATCAGGATTTTTTTTCTTAGACAGCTGATTGTTAAATGGTTACCAGCACATCACTGAGGAGAAAGAATTGTTATTTAAGCTAGCTCTCTGCTACCCCCACACCACCCTGCTGGGATGAGGTGGGTTTCTAGGGGCCATGCCTTTATTTCTTGCTTTTCCTAGGCTGTGGCCTCTTGTTAGATTTAAAGGGAGCCATTCATAAGGATAGAGAACTTACATGAATCTTCATCTGGATATGCTTCTTGCAGCACTTGCCTATTCTCTGGCTCACTGGCCAGTCTCTGAGCATGGCTCAGCCAGCTGGTGCCTGATCACCGGGATTTCTATCCTTCTCAGGCTCTCCTGCATGTTCAACCACAAGAGGGCAGCCTTGTGCAAAGACAAATAAATAAATATGCTGTTACCTGCTGGCATTTGGATGCTGGGTGGGGCTGCCGAGCTGGGAGTATGGGAAGAAGGGCAACTATTACGAAGCTGATGATATTCCTTGAATTATAAGGGAGAGGAGATGCTACCCTTCCCTGACTCTTTAAGGAGATGTTGAGCAATGGGGGATATGTTGGATGGGTGCTTGGTAGCAGGTATCCATTCGGGCATGAGAGAGAGGTGAGGTAATCACTTTATTACTTACCTGCTATGTGCTGGTGATGTGATGATGAGCAAAAGAAATGTTTTCCTTTTCCTCTTGGAGTTAAGGGTCTGGTATGGAAGACAGGTGTTAAATAAGCAATCACACAAATAACTATGCTACTCACCTCATGATATGTGCCATAAAGAAGATGTACAGAATACCATGAGAGGTCACAAGAGCCTCTCTCCCAAGACCAAGTCTAAGGGTCCAGAAGACCTCACAGAACTGAAGTTTAAGCTGAAACCCAAAGAAAAAGGAGTAGGAGGTAGCCAGGCAGTGGGTTGCCAAGGCAACTACTCAAGGCTCCAAGTGGGTGGTCCCCGATTCTGGAGGGACAAGTGTTCCTTGTGGTCCACATGGAAGGGAACCCACTTATCTGCCTCCCCCTACCTCTGTCTAGCACCTCACTGAGCACTTTGAATCCTCATGACAGTGCTGTAAGCAGACAAGTTAGGAATTGGTTTTTTTGTTGTTTTTGTTTTTGTTTTGACACAGAGTCAAACTCTGTTGCCTTGGGTAGAGGGCCACGGTGTCATCATAGCTCACAGCAACCTCAAACTCCTAGGTTCAATCGATCCTCCTGCCTCAGCCTCCTGAATAGCAGGGACTACAAGTTCCTCCCATGACTCCTGGCTAGTTTTTTCTATTTTTAGTAGAGACAGGGTCTCACTCTTTCTTAGGCTAGTCTCGAACTCCTGAGCTCAAGCAATCCACCTGCCTCAGCCTCCCAGAATGCTAGGATTACAGGCATTAGCCACCTCACCTGGCCAGTTAGGATTCTTATTCACATTCTTCAGAAGAAGAAACTCAGAACTAGAGAAAAATCAATCACTCACTCTAGCTCACATAGCTGACTGAGGCTTGGACCAAAACTCAACACACAGGCTACAAACTGGCAGTGCGAAGTCTTGAGAGTAGTGGAGGTGTTTTCATGCCATTGCTGGGGTGCCTGCCCTCTCTCTTAGAGATCTAAGGGTTCCAGCATGCCTGGCCCCAGGGGAGGGCTAGAAAAGGAGCGAGCTAATAGCTCCTTGCCTTGCAGAGAAATAGAGCTCTCACTGACCCATCCTTTGTCTCTTCCTGTCTCCCAAGGAATTTGTCACAAGAGATCTCTTTCTCTCTCCCTCTCTCCTCTCCCAACCCATTTTATCTTCCAATTCTTTCCCCTTCCCTATCCCTCCTCTGATCCATATCTTGCTTTATGAGATTATGACGAGGACTGAGCACACAACTAAAGGCCTTATGTTCCCCAACTTCAAGAAACCCTGGAATGAAGGAAGTCGATAATAATAATAAAACCCATAAAGATTTCCCAGAACTGAAGCCCCTGGATGCTAGAGGCCACATCACACCCAGATGCCCTAGGATCAATCTGTGCCAAGTACAGAAAGTCATCTGGCCCCTGCTCTATTGTAGGAGGACGGAACTAACAATTCCTGGACTCTTGGAGTTTGCCAGATACCATAATAGAAGCTTTTATTTACAGCAACTCATTTAACCCCAACGACAAGCCTAGAGAGTAGGGATGTCGGTCTCCATCCTGCAAGTGAAGAAATAGGCTTCTAAAAGGGAAGTGAATCTGGGCACAGTGGCTCAGGTCTGTACTCATAGCTCTGGGAGCCCAAGGAAGAAGGATCCCTTGAACTCAGGAGTTCCAGACCAGCCTGAGCAAGAGCAAGAAACTGTCTCTACTAAAAATAAAAAAATTAGTTGAACATTGCGGTGGGCACCTGTAGTCCCAGCTACTCAGGAGGCTGAGGCATCCTGAGTAAGATCACTTGAACCCAGGAGTTTGTGAATTCTCTGAGCTAGACTGATGTCATGGCATTCTAGCCTGGGCAACAGAGTAGATATGTCAAAAATATATAAAAATAGGGGTGGCGCCTGTGGCTCAAGGAATAGGGCACCAGCCCCACATACTGGGGGTGGTGGGTTCAAGCCCGGCCCCAGCCAAAACTTAAAAAAAAAAAAAATTATATATATATATATATATAGTAGATATATATATATATATAAATGAGCGGCACCTGTAGCTCAGTCAACAGGGCACCGACCACATACACCTGGGGTGGTAGGTTCAAACCCAGCCCGGGCCTGTTAAGCAACAATGACAATTGCAACCAAAAAATAGCTGGGCATTGTGGTGGGCTCCTATAGTCCCAGCTACTTAGGAGGCAGAGGCAGGAGAATCACTTGAGCCCAGGAGTTGGAGGTTGCTGTGAGCTGTGATGCCACTCTACCCAGGGTGACAGCTTGACACTGGGCACTCTACCCAGGGCGACAGCTTGAGATTATCTCAAAAAAAAAATAATAATAATTTTTATATATATATAAATTTACATATATGTATAAACAAAAGGGAAGTGACTCAAATTCAAACAGTGAATCAGTGGCAGAGCTGAGATTCAAACCCAGGTCCAGATTCTAACCTGAGTCCAAAGGCCTGCTCACCACCATACTCCAACACAGGCACTACTTTCACGCCTCAGTTAGGGCAGGCAGGCTCCAGACAGAGTTTCTTCTCTGAGGCCATTGCTGCTGCACTGGGTAGGATTTCCCCAAGGGCCACTGCCTCTGCAGCTGTCTCCTGACTAATCCTCCATTTTTGGCTAGGGAACCCTGAGGAATAGAAAGAATGCCCTGTTGGCTGTCTCCCTGAAGAAATTCTAAACAGAGCATCTGTCCCTGGGCCCCAGGGAAGACAGGGAGAGCGCCAACTGGGTTCCAGCAGCTGTTCTGTCTTGATCTTGAATGAAGGCAGCCTAGCTGGGCCTCATATTTCTTAGGAACCTAAAGGAGTTGGGGTTGAGTGGTGACGGGCAGGGAAGGCAGAGGGCATCTCTTTATCCAGGGTGAGGTCCTCTAGTCTTGCAGAAGATGCAAATGGCACAGAGGGTAGATGCAAGCCAGCCCCGAGAGAACAGAAAGGGAAGGAATATAGAGGAGGGGCCAGGGCCCGTCAGGCACACCAGCCAACAGCCTAGGTTTGCTTAAAAGCCACTTCTAATAGCCAAACTTTTCGAACTCACTCACTTGGGTCCTAGTTGGCCATCAGCACCTGTGTGTGACCTTGGTAAAGGTTCTCACTCTCAGGAATCTCCCTGGTGGCTGTCTTGCCAGCCCTGTAGGAAGGGGAACACCTCTCTCCTCTAGGGCACCCCAAGGCCTTTAGGGGGGTTCTGCTCTGTTTGTTCTGTGAATATCAGGAAGAGGTGAAGGGAAGAGGCCAGGGAACTCTCTTCTTGGTGAGAGAAAGGATGAGTTTGCAGTAACCACCCTCCCATCTGCCCCATCCTCCGCTATATGGTCCTCAGTTTCCCTGAAGGTCACCCAGCAAGGCCCAGGGCCAGAGGAGACTGTGGGGAATGGAGGTGGAGGGGCTGGAACTCAGTCAGTTTTAGGAGTCAGGCCGTTTTCCTCTCCTGCCCCAGCCTGGGCTCTCTTCCGGTTTCCTTTTCCTTTTCGTCTCCTCCCTGGGAATAGTAATCTCTTATGCTTCTGCTGTAAATTGAATTTACAAAGCATTTTTACCTTGGGCTCTAATTTGATAGTCCTAACAATTCTATGAGGAAGGAATTTTTATCCTTACTTTTATAGATAGCAAACAGGAGGCTAAGTATATGTCCAAGAGAAAGATGACTTAACATAAACAATACATAACATAAAAACAAGATGGGGTGGGGGTGGGGGTGGGGTTGCGTGATAGCCAGCATTTCTTGGGATATCATGTAGAAGAAATAAGAAATCCCATCTCCAACTCCTGGGGCAGTGGATTAGTGCTCCTCAGCCTCAAAGTGTCTTGAAAAGCAAGCCCCGGGAAGGACATCTCTCAGGCTGGAAAAAGCGGCACCACCCACAGATCCTGAGTCCAGGGCTGCTGCCAGCAGGATCAGGGCCTTAGGAAGCACATGAGGTAATGAAAAATCTCAGCTCAGGAAAATCTTGGGCCTCAAGGACACACGGCACCCCATCTCCGCCCCACCTCCTCGAGTCCATGTCTGCGTCCTTCTTGCTCTGGCTGGGAGGGAAGCAGACAGACACGAGGTGGCCACAGCTCAGCCCCGCCCCCTGCCCCCCGCTAGCTGTCTCTCAGCGCTCTCCTTCCTCCTCACCTGCCCCTCCCCTCTCCCCCACTCGAAACACCAGCTCAATTTTGCCTCTCCTCTCTCTCAAGGTCATCTCGGCCCAGCCAGCATCACATTCTCCAGCAGCTGCCTCCTCTGCCTTCTCGTAGGCCTCCCTGCGTGGTCACCGAAAGCATTCATGAAGGTCTCCACATAGAGGGAAGATGGCTGCTCTTTTTTCCAGGCCTCCATGATTCCCTTGTCCCCTTGGGGTGACAAAGAAGCGAAGGTCCCACCTCCCTTCTCCCTCATTGCAATAAAATTCCCCATAGTGAGGCCTCCTTCTCCTCTGTAGCCCACCTGCCCACCCCTCCAGATACAGCCAAACCTATGGTTACAACATGCATGTGCACACCCCCCAGAACTACACATACAGGATGCCTGCCCTCCCCTCTGCCTCCTTTCCCTGTGTGCCCCTCCTGTGCCCCAGGATCAGAACGCATAGCTCTTAGCTTCCCCTTGGCATGATTCAGACACAGGAGGGAGTGGAAGTGTGTCACACCATGGCATCTGCAAAGGAACTGTGGTGCACGGGACTGAGCACTGGAAGGAGGGTCTGAAGACCTGAGTTTGACCACCCCTGCCCTGATGTCCTGTACAACCTACGGCAAATCCCCCCAGCACTTTATCTTATCCTGACCCCTGGGGGCTCCCTCAGCCCAATTCTGTTGCTCAAAGCATATCCAAGACCATTAGATTTCTAGCCTAAGGATAAAGACCAAACGCTTAACAACTGTTCCAGTGGCACAGACCAACAATGACACAGAGAAATCAAATAGGAGAGGAATGCAAAAGGAAGTAAGTACAGAAAGAGACGCACAGAGTGAGTCTGGTCTCCTAACTTGAGGTTTCTGATCCCAAATCACCTGCACCCCGGCCTTGAAGCTGGCTTAGCTGCAGACCTCCTTGACCATCTTCTGGTTCATGAAGAAGAAACAAACAATCCATCTGGACCCACCTGGACCCCAAAGATAACAACTCTGGAGTGTACATGGCCCATCAGTGAGGGCCCTTCCCAAGGATCATCAGTGTGCACTCCTTCCCCGAGAGGGGTCCCCTGATTCCAGGACAGACTCCTGCGAGAGTCATAGCTCCTCTCCTAGGGATCTAAGAAACCCTTCAGCAGTCATGTCCTGGGAGACATGACAGGGTTTTTTTTGTTTGTTTTTTTGTGGGGTTCTTTTTTGCAGTTTTTGGCTGGGTCTGGGTTTGAACCTGCCACCTCTGGCATATGGGGCTGACACCCTACTCCTTTGAGCCACAGGCACCACCCGACATGGCAGGTTTTAACTCCCCCCCCCCTCCCGAGACAGAGTCTCATTATGTCACCCTTGGTAGAGTGCTGTGGCATCACAGCTCACAGCAACCTCAAACTTTTGGGCTTAAGCGATGCCCTTGCCTCAGCCTCCCAAGTATCTGGGACTATAGGTGCCTGCCACAACACCCGGCTATTTTGTTGTTGTTGTTATCATGGTTGTTTGGCAGACCTGAGATGGGTTCGAACCCGCCAACCCCAGTGTATGTGGCTGGAGCCCTAACCACTGAGCTACAAGCACCAAGCCATCAGGTTTTAACCTTAAGAACAAGTAATGGGACTCTGCCCTTGGGGGAATAGTGGGTGAGGAGCATGGGGATGTGGGAAGGGAGTGGGCAGAGAAGGTAGAGCCACTCCCAATGCAGTAGGTCCTTGGCTCTGAAAAATCCTGATACTAGCCCAGAAAGATGCAAACAGCCCCCATGCTGGGAACGTTCTGCAAAATAGGAAGGTATTAAGCAGTTACCCAGATGTTTGGAGCTAAAAACACCCTGCAGAGGAGAAAAAACAATGTAGTCTTTCAGGACTCAAGTCTTCCCAATCAGCTGTATACTTGGGTATGCAGTAACCTTGTCAATGTAAATGTGCCCCTTTGCAGGAGTCAGTCTGTAAAGAAGGTGTTTTTGAAAGTCAGCAGGTCAGGACAGCATCCATGTAGAGATTATAGGAAATAGACAAAGATAGGGACCTGTCAGAAAGTCAATATTCTGAAGGACCTAAGCGTCCTCAGGTCCTTTGGCCTTTGCTCCTGCACAGGCAAGTCTATACCTAGCGCAGAGGGTGACCTGATTGAAGCTGGGGCTAGGGATCTGGGGTACAGCAAGCTACCTGGCCACCATTTGTAGGACACTGTGCATCACACACATCATCATGTTTAATCCCTGCAGTAGCATACTGAGGTGGGCCCTGTCCCAAGTCTATAGAAGAACACAGAGGTTAAGTTCTGGCCTCCAGGTTTGGAGCTGGTGTCTGACACACCTGCTGAATCTCATCTCCTCACACTTGCCATAGGAGCCTTGCTCTAAGAACACACCCAACACACACAGCACCAGGCGGGCTCTAAGCACAGTGGGTCTTGCTGCCGAAATCTGACCACAAATGGCCCCTTTTCTACCCTCCTCTCTCCTAACGTCCCCAAGTGCCCCCCAGGCGCTGCACACCTGGATTTCTCCTCCAAGTCTCCCCAGGGTACACTCCTTTCCCACACCCCCTCCCTTCCTATCTATTGTCTCTGAGCCCAATTTCTTGGCTCCTGAGCTTGTTCAGGGGATTTCTTTTTAACCCTGAGTACAATAGTCTCCTTCCTGCTTGTTGGTAAACAGAATCACAACAAGCCCAAGGGGGGCTTGTTCTAGGCCAGGTTTGAGCTCCTCTCTCTTGTTCCAGACTGCTCCTAATGGGGACATGAAATCCTGGAAAGGTGGCTTGGCCCAGCCCTGCCTCTCTGCTGCCCCCCTTGTTCTGCATGTTGCAATTTTGAAGGGTAAGTGGGTACAGGACCAAACTTACTGCCTCTTTCCTTCCAGGAAGTCCAAGATCTGCCCACTTATCTCCTGCCTCGAATACTGGGAGAGGAGTGGGAAGGGAAGTGTTTGTTTGTTGCCATTGCCAAGCACGTTCCCACCACTCCATTCCCAGGATGAGGTCTGGTGGGTGGGTGGGTGGGTGGTGTTTTCCAAGTAACTTCTATGACAGCCTGCAAAGAAGCAGCAATAAACATGGCAGGGACATCAACACCTGAGAAGCAAGAGCCCACCCTCCACCCCAATCATAGCTGGTACAGCCCGGGAGTTGATGCGGCTCTCCTAATCCTTGGCCAAGGAGATCCCCAGTCTCTTATGGCTCCCAAGTCTCAGTTTTCTGAGCAGGGCAGAGAAGGAGCCAGAGTCTGCAAGGTCCCATCTACAAAAAGATATAATAAAGCCAGCCCCTGCCTCAACCTTAACCATCTGTAGTGTCCTTCACTGACTCTCTGAACAACTCTTTATTACGTGCTAAGCACCAGAGACGGCCTAATAAGGAAAACTGACAAGGTCACTGTTCTCAGGGAGGGAGACAGGCAGGAACAGAGTAAATAATAAACAGTAACAGGTAAACAATGCAATTCAGACAGGGACAGACCAGAAGACAACAGAAGGAAGGTAAGGTGCCAGAGACTGGTAGTGGAGCCCAGTGACATAAGGTAAGGTAGTCAAGGAAGTCCTCTTGGGGGTGGTGAGGGCCTAGGGGAGAGCTCCCTGATGAGAAGGCAGTGGCTGGTGGCCGAGCACACTGTAAGGATGATGCTTTCCAGGCTCTGAGCACATACAAGCACCGCCAGTCTGAGAAGAGAAGAGGCCCCCACCTGAGCAGCCAGAGTGCACTATGAGGTGGGGTCAGAGAGGCAGCCGGGCCTGGTAGGATTTTATCATAAGTGCAATGGATCCGTCTCTGAGGAACACACGTGCCCTCACCCCTTTTTCTCCCTGTTAGTCATGCTAAAAACACAAGGCAGGAGGGAAAGGGAGTGTGATTCACAAGCTGGAGGGTGACAGTGACCAGAACAAGTATAACATTTTAAGGAGGAAGGATCTATGCTTGGCTACCAGGCCAGGGTATGGTAATGGGTGGAAATGGGGAAATGACGTGGAGAAAGAGAGAGCCTAAGTGCTGGCGTGGGGTGGGGGAGCAGCAGGGATCCTGCTGGGCTGGAGCTCCAAGAGGGAGGGGAAGGAAGCAGCTTTGGGGAGGTATGGGACTTTGAGGAGAGGGGCAAAGGGCAATTCAAGGAAGTTTAGTTGGATTTAATATCATTTACCCTCTCAAGAAGCTTCATTTGAGCTTCACAGTGTTTCAAAGCTTGTAGAGTCAGATGCCGGATGCTCTTAAATGTGTCTTTAGCTTGAGATGTGCCTCTCAGGAGGAGCAGGGAGGCCTTATTTAATCTCGATTATGGGAGAAGCAGAGGCTCCTGTTCTGACTGCTCTGT
Source organism: Loris lydekkerianus (assembly GCA_963574355.1). Classification (NCBI taxonomy): domain Eukaryota; kingdom Metazoa; phylum Chordata; class Mammalia; order Primates; family Lorisidae; genus Loris; species Loris lydekkerianus. Next base: position 86,727 of record CAUYPK010153527.1, on the reverse strand, counting down.
GGAGACAGGCATTGGGGAGGAAGGGGTCACTGCCCCTCGACCTGCCGTGTGGCCAAGTGTCTGCCAGATGAGCCCCCAGGAATGAGAGTACATTCCCTGTCCCCTGTGCAGACCACCCTGCTCCTCTTAGAGGTAAGGGAAGAAAGTGACAGGGGAACGTCCACTTGTCCCGCCAGTCCACCCCAAATGAACTGCCCCTTCCTCAGGGACAAGGACTCCCAGAAACCTCTGTAGGCTGCGATCTTTCAGTGCTGGGACTGGGCAGGGTGCAGCCTGCACATAGGTAGAGAGAGGGGCCAAGTGACCATGTACGTGCCTCCCCATGAAAGGAGTCTGTGACCCAGTGGGTAAAACAGCCCCGTGGGAAGCTGAAGAGCCCCATCATCTTCTATATTATCCTACACTGGGTGACAGTGGCCCTGAGAGCACACTGTGCCTCGTCACACTTGGCTCAGGGCACAGCAGAGCCTCCACACCCTGCCTGGCCTTTCTGTCCCTCTCTCCTTCCCTGGAGCTTGGCTGCTGGAGCCTGTGGGCAGCTTTTTAAGCATGCTGCCTGCTTTCTCATGCACAGTAAATGCTTCCCTGCAGAACCTGCTGAGCCTTTCCGCCACATTAGTAATCAGCAGAGAACAAGAGCCTTCTTTCCCTGCCTCCCCTGCCTCCTGTCTCTCTCTCCTTCTCCCCCTCCTCCCCGTACCTACTCCTGCCTCCTCCCCACCTATCAGAGTCACTGCCACCTCCTGGGAAGCTGAGAGGCTTTATCATCAAATCAGGCTTTGTCATAAGGAAAACAGATTTATTTTCCTCACTTTGAGAAGGTGCTGACAGGAGCTGCTAGGGAAAGGGTGTTTTGTATATTCAGAGCTTTTTTCTCCCTGCGGCTGGATCTGCCATTATTTTAATTTACCTCTAATGCTGCTCCTCTGACTTGCCCCTCAGGTTACCTGCCCTCCTAGTCCTTACCTGTGGGCCTTCACCCACCGGACCTGCCCACTCCTGTCTTTCCTTTCATTCATTTAGTTCCCTCATTCAGCAATTTAGAGGCATTCCTTTTATGAGTCAGGTGCTGGGGATGAGACACACGTGGGGTGAGAGCGGGGGTTGTACAGACACATGAATAAACCATTAAAATACAAAGCTGTAACCATGCGACAGAGGTATGCACATGGCTTTATGGTAGCACCAAGATGGAGCAGCTGATTCACTTGGGGCAGAGATCAAGGAGGGTGTCCTGGAGGCAGGGACGCTGGACCAGGAAACCCAGGGCTAGCTTAGGGGGCACAGGACGGGCAGAGAAAGGCCCTCTGGGGGGCTCAGCAGGAGAGCCGTGCAGGGCGCAGCTGGTGCAGAGGGTGTAAGCAGAGTGGGGAGTGGGTGTAGAGGCAGCTCTGAGGGGCAGAGCATGAAAAGTGCCTCTGTCAGGTGTCAGGGGGCGGGGGCGGGGGTATCAGAAAGGTCAGGTGGGTATTGGGAAGTTCTGTGAGAGGTGGTTTTGACAGAGACAGGCCTGGAGTCTGAGTAATTGGTTAGGAGACTGATGCCATGTGGATTAGAAGAAAGAGGTGAGCTCTGGATGAGAACAGAGGTAGCAGAGCTGGATGGGATAAGGGGAAGGAGACATCTGAGGAGCCTGAAATAGTTTCACAGCTGTGGGACTCTATGGCAGAGGGGACAGAGGGATCCCAGGGAGGGCACAAGAGGGCTAACAGTGACATGTGTGTATGCAGGTGAGAAAGGCAGAGTGGGGCAGGGACAGAGAGAATGCTGCTTGGGGAGGGAACCTGCCTAGGAACAGGCCTGGGGATGCCGCAGGTGCAGGTGGACAGAAGAGAAACCAAGAGAGGCAGAGCAGCAAAGAAGAGACCCAGGAAGGAGGAGGTAGGGGAAGGAAGGAGGAGTTGGGGCAACCCTCACAGGGAGCAGAGTATTGCAAACTGATGCTTGATGTGGGAATGACATTGCTCCAAGTGACCACTTTGTGTGCAGTGTGGGCGCCCAGCTACCTTCATAGATTGAGGACAACCTCTCCTGGTCCTCTTCTGGGGCTCCTAGAAACATACCGTGCTTCATTCTGACACCCTGTCATCCGGCAGGGTGACCGCTCAGTACCGAGGCCCCACTGGCTGTGGCTGACTGTGCAGGCCTCTCGCCCTGCTCTGGCCATGGAGAGGGTAGAGCCCTCCTGCTCGGAGGTCTCCTAATGGGGAAGGGCTGACAAAATCCCCAGCCATTACAAAAAGCAGCCAACAAGCAACATCAACGCAGGAACACACTTCATGTGAAATGTGCTCATGCTAAAGGGACAAAGAGGCGGACTCAGGGAAGGAAGGCAGGGACACCCTCTCCAGCTCTGGAGCACCGGAACTGACTGCCACGCAGCGTCCATAATTTACAACCGATCAATCCTGGCGCTCTGACCCCTTTGGAAACGGCTCTTTTCTCTGACAGCTGAGCCTTCTCCTCAGAGGCCTAGGGCGGAGAGGTTTCTCTGTGCGATGTACTCTGGTGCCCTGCAGCCAGAATGATGGATGAGGAGGAAGAGCAGCCTGGGGCAGCTGAGGCCAGTGGGGCTGAGCAGAGAGAGAAATATGCCCGCAATGCAATTCTAAAAGGAGAGTGTTTCCCAGGGGCCGGCTGGGGGTGGAGGAGCTGGATCCCTCTCTCAGCTGGCTCACCTGTCTGTCTCTCCAAGTAGGTCCTCAGTTCTGTGACATGTGTGACACAGAGACATTGGGGACAGCAAAGAGGGGGAGGGAAAAGATCAAGTCCCTGGGATCATCATCTCTTCTCTCTCCAGGGCCGTGGACTTGGAAAGCTCTTGGAGCATACTAAGGAGTAGCTCAGCCCACAGCCAAGCCCTGTTCCCTGCCCCAGTGCCCCAGTGCCCCAGAACAGGCCCAGCCCCGGACTCTCCTGGCATAGATACAAACTCCCGTCGCACCTTACTCCTTCAGGCCTGGAGATGTTGGGACCCACAGCTAGCAGAGGGTAAATGACAGCTCCTGGGATTCAGTCCAATCAGGACTCCATCCCAGGGATCAAGGCAGGAAAGAATTGGAACAGGTGTCTGTGGGAGCTGAACCCAGCAGTTTAAGCTGCCTGGCAGCCTTGGCGATCTGTAGGTGTGATGGGTTAGGCCCTGGCCTACTCTTCCTAAGCCCTGAATTCCATGTGTCCAGGCCTCCAGCTGTGCACAGCACCCTGCCATGTGCACGCAAGGCAACAGGGAGGCTGACAGGCTACCACTGTCCTCCCACAGCCCATCAGCTGCTGAGTGAGGGGGAACAAAGAACAGAAGGTCATGGGAGCCACCCTCTTTGATAGGCCCCTAACGGGTTAAGATGCTGGGCGTGGGGGCTGGGCTGCAGGCAGCTGGTATTATTGGTCTCACCTGCCCAACAGACAGAAAATGACTGCATTATTGGCGATTGAGCTGTCTCTCTTCCTCTCTCTGGAGTTGAGCGTGGAGCAGTTGGGATTACAGACTATTTCTGAGCTGTGGAGCAGTTGGGATTACAGACTATTTCTGAGCTGAGGATCCCACATCCTGTGGCTCCCTCACTCCTGGACATGGGGGTTATATTGCTGAATCAAATATGTGCTCTGTCCTACAGAGTTTACACTCAGGGGCAACAACCATAGGTGGTGATGCTAACAGGTGAGGGATACCGAGCTCAGGATGTGGAGGGAAGCTTGGCTGGAGTGAGCTGAAAGACCCAGGGAGGAGGCAGCAGGTGAGCTGGCACTGCCCTCTCCGTGGCTTAGAGAGCCTGCTCTCAGTGGCCGGGCAACCCGTGGAGGGCACACCCACACAGAGGCTGCCTAAGTGCATGCCTCTGATTGGCAGGGTCACTTGCGCACTGTCAGTGCTTTACATACTTATATGAAAAATAAAAGGCTGTTGGCAGCAAGTGTGTTTCTGAAGGTGAGAGGCAGGAAGGCAGCCCCCCAGGGGTGGGCAGGCTTTGCCACTTGCTCTTTTCTGCCCCTTCTTTCAGAGGTGGCTTCTCCCTCACTCCTCCCATCTCTGCCTCACTCTCCTTGTCACCCCTAGATAGGCCCTATTTCAACTCTAGGACGCCCTCTGGATCCCTGAGGGGAAGAGCAGAGGTTCTTCCCTGGAGCTCTTGCACCCAGAGCATCCAGCAGTGGTCAGAGAAACCAGAGGATGCAGCCGCCAGCATGCAGGCCAGCCAGAGCATCACCATCAGCGTGTCTGCGCCTGAGCTCAGAGGCACCCTTTCCGGAAGAGTCTCTGCGTGCCCCTCCATCCCTCTCCCACACTCTACCCTGCCCTGCCCCACTTTGTGCCCTGGACCTGAAGGATCAACTTCTAAGTCTGCTCCAGCCAGGCCTTTGGTGGGGTCAGCTATGGAGACCTGACTGGGGGGAAAGCCTGCAGAGGTGGGTGTTCTTTACTCACCCACCCACACTCCCTCTGGGCCTGGGGTGCTCCTCTGGGTGGCACCTCTTTCTGGGTGGCCCCTCATCCCAGGATGGCCCTCTCCAGGTCCCAGAGTGGCCCTTCTCCCACCTTCAGGATGTTTCTCCCCTCTTGCCAGAGTCCCCCAATCTAGCCCGGTTGCGTCTGCCATCTCTCTTACGGGGCCCTGATTAATGCACACGCTGCACCTGCTCTCCTGACCAGGACGAGACAGTGGAGAGAAAGGACGCCTGAGACTGCAATTCCTCTCCAAACAAGGCCTGGTCTGGACAACTCCTGGAGGTCGACCTGGGTTTGAATCTTAGTTCTATCCCCAGGTATGTTACTGTAGTCTTCTTTGTTTATCTATAAAATGGGGACACTATCCCCTCCTAGGGCTGTTACGAGGATCAGGTTAAATCATGTGCACACTTTTTGGGCCCCTTTTGGAGTCAGCCAGCAGTCATGGTGACCGAGGTTCGGGCTGCATTGGGCTTCTGCAAAACTGCAGGACAGGTCCGAGCACGGGTCTCAGACTCAGCTCCCAGGGCTGCCCCTCCTCGCATGAAAAGTTACCTTCCCAGGAGACATTCACCCTCCGTGCTGCCATCAGAACAGCCCAGGGGCAGTAGGTGTGGGACTGAAGGAGGGGGGCATTTAACAAAGACAAATTGTATTGGCATCCCATTTGGCGGGGCCAGGGATCTAGGCAGCTGCCTGTCTGATGCTTTTCCCAGGTTCACAACAGAAACTCATAATGCTCATTATAACCAAGATCACAACACTGGCTCCTTTCATTTCTGCAGCGTCAGCTTGCTATGAGTCACTCACCAAGTCTCAGGGCATATCAGAAGCCGTTAGGGTCACATGGATCCAGATATGTCACTCCTTAGAACTCAGTGGCATGTGATACAGGTGAGGCCAAGGTGACACAGCAGCAGCACTGAAGCCCCAGCCAGCATCAGGCCTCCCAGCTGCTGACTGGCTCCCAGGTGTATCACATTTGTTGCCCCAACCAGACACTGCAGCTGGGACATGAGTTAGCTGGACAGAGGACAGAAGAACGGGGAGACAGGGTCTGTGGGACACTCACCGTGTATCAGACAGCAGGTTAAGTGCTGTGCACTCCTGTCTCATTCAATCCAAACCATCTCCATTTTACAAGTAAGAAAAATCTAAGGCTTAGGAGGGAGACACGCTTTGCTGTGTACCGCACAGCTCAATGGGGGGCTTCTAGCCCTACCCCTGCCCAGCTACCTTCTCCTAGAAAGCAATGCTTCCTCACCATGAGCATGGGTGCGTGTCTACACCTAGAGGTGCAGGCATGGAAATGATCAAGGCCAGTGGGAGAAGGCAGGATGAGATGTGGCCAAGCTGGTCAGACTGCTGGAGGCCAGGCCTTCACTGCAGAGGCTGTGAGCAACACACAGGGTGGGGATAGGAGTCAGAAATGCCCGGCGGGACATCCATACCAGAGGTTCCTTGGGTGGGGAGCAGGGCCCAGGGCACATCCACTACCTTCTGAAAAATCCCAGAGAAACTAGGGCATTGGGGGGGCTGGGAGGTGGTGTCAAGTGTACAGAAAAAGAAACAAACTGATTTTTAAAAAGAGGGGGATGGTTCTAGTGCCAGAGACCCAGCCTTGAGGGTAGAACCTAGTGGGGAAGATGGGACGAACACTGTGGCTGGCCATGCCCCAGTGGAGCGACAGGCGATGTGAGCAATTCTGTCAGAGGCCCAGGAGACAGTCTGCCAGTGTGATCTCAGAGATGACATCATTGCCCACCATCGCATTATACCCTGGAGGCAACTCAGAGGAGATGCAGAAAGGGAGGAGGAGGGGGAAAGACAGGGAGCCCGAAGAGAGCAGCAGAGCCCTTGGCACACCCCGAGGAGGTGTGCAGGGTGCCCAGGAGGTGCTATGCCTGTCTCCTCCACCCCGTATTCTTTCAGAAAGTAGAGGGGTCCACTTGTCAAAAGAGCACAGGACACAAGCTATAGGATTTCTAAGACATTTCCTAAGACATTCAGCAACAATGTGCCTGGGACATTGCCTGTCCTGTCCTCTCTGGGCAAGCTAGCTGGTGGGTCCCCACCTGGACTCAGAATTCATCAGTGTCGACTGCAAAGGCCTGTGATTACTTAACCACTAACACCTAATCCACTTCACATTTTCAGTAGAACTGAAAAATGCTCTCATTACACATCCATTTGTGGGTGTATGAAATCCATTTTCATAATATTTAATGTTTTTGATTTATTGAATTTTCACTTGACTTTTATTGGCCACTCTCCCCTTCCTGCACTTGCTGAAAGGGCTTGGTGTGCCATGATTTGTAGGAAGTTAGGCAGGGGACATGATGGCATCTTGGGGAGAGGGAGCGTGCAGGTGCCAGCCAGGACCCTGGGACTGACAGCGGCCTCTGAGCAGTAATGGACAAAAGCTTCAGTCAACCAGGGAGTCCTTGTCCTCAGCACACCAATGGAAGAGGGTACTAGGACCCAGAGTGGTGGCGACAGACCTTCTCCCCAGTCCAGGACCATCACTGGGCTCCAGAGCCCAGGTGGGTGGTTCTCACCAGACACGTTCTGTTCTCTCGCAGCCATGTGTGGGTGTGGGGTGGATCTGAGCTCATCCACGGTGCTCAGAGCCTGCATAGAACAGGGTTGGGCTGGGACTTCCTCAGAGTTCTGGATGGTTCTGCCGCCAATGATCTGTGAAATGGAGTTTTTCTTACCTGTAAAAGTATAAGACATGGGTCCAACCCCAGCTCTACCCTCTCCTGAGTGACCCTGATCAAGTCACTTTGATTCTCTGAGTTTCCATTTCCTCTGTCAAATGGGCTGAATGATGCGCTGTTGGGAAGGTTGATGTGAGGATTAAAGGAGAGAATGTAGGCAAAGCTCCTAATATAACCCCTAACACCGAATAAGGGTTTTACAAACATTAATTCACTCTCATCCCAGGAGTAAGTGGTCTGGGTATTGTGACCACAACCATCCAGGCTGTTTCCACCTCACCCCATCGCTGGTCCTGGCTTAGCTCCACAGATACCAAAACATAATCAGTTCACCGTTCAGCGCCAGCTGGCAGAGGTGTGTGACAAGGATGGTAAGTGACCAAGGACAGGCCCAGGGAAGAGAATGCTTCCCAGTGGGGAGCAGCGGATGGGTGGTGCTCCCAGCAAGGCCAGTCCCAGCCATGACCCAGCTGGAAAAAAACTTCCTGGCGGCCTCTGTGGAGGGAACCCCAGGGTGGTATCAGTGTCCTGTCCCTCTTTACTTCCCCGCTACCAGACAGAGGCAGAATGTTTCTGGGGTGAGTGGCCTATATGACTCTGAACCATAAGGATCTCGCCTGCCCAGCTAAAAAGGTCCTGATGCTCTGCTCTGCACCTGTACCGGAGCCCTTAGAGGCTCATGTTACTAACAATAGCTTCAAATCCCTGATTAAAATGCTGCAGCAGGGAGAATCAATAGCCATTGGCAGCTGAGCCTCTAATAAGTATAATAATCATCGTTAGGAGAAAGAGTGGAGGAGGGGTGGGGCTGGGAATATAGTGATCGTATTAATCCGCCTCCACTCCAGTCTACATCTGCCAACTCTGGTCATGCCCTCAGCTGGAGCCTGGCAGGAGGCACGAGACACCAGCCCAGATGGGCAGCCTGGCTCTGTAGCCCCTACCTACTTCTTTTACCAACTAGAATAAAAGTTCCTTTCCTCATGGGAAGAAGCAAAGGGAATCTTAGAGGGGAAGACAGAGAAAGGGAGTTGGTGTGTAGAGCTCCGAGCTTGGGGACAAAAGGACAACTGACAAGCCTGAGTATGGGGGTTGGTGGCGTTCAGGCTTCAAGAGTTTTTTACTTCATGAGCAGCATTGGGGTCAATAATTTGTTGATTCTCATTTAATAGAAACTTAACATCATGCTTACCATGTGCCAGGCATTGCTTTATGCATTTTACAGTTATAAGCTCATTTAATCCTCATAACAGCCCAGGAGGTAGATGTTATTATCGTCACATCAGTGCAGATAAGGAAACTGAGTCATAGAGCTGGTTAAATAATTTACCCAATGTAATAAACCTTAAGTGGCAGATCCAGGACTTGAACCAGGTGACCCAGCTGTATCATCTGTGCACTTAATTTCTATGCCTTCCTGGAATATAGCAGACACTCAACGAGCAGTATTGGCTATCTGGAATGCTAAGCCACCCCAGGGTCCTGCCTTCTCACACCGTCACACCCCGGACCTCCCAATTATGACATTTAGTGCTACCTCCCTTCTTTTATTCTTATATGTTTATATATTTAAACATCCCTTCCCAGAGCCTGAGGAGGTTTTAAAGTGTTTTTCTAGCAAGCACTGGCAAGTGTGAAAGAGGCCCTGGCCTGTGCAGAGCACCTCTCCTCTCTTCTCCCCTGGTTGGCTAAATCTTGAACATGGACCATGCCTACCTGTGGCTCTGGTGATACGGCAGCAACCCAGAAACCCCCAGAGTGCTTCTCTGCTGATATACTTGCCCAGTCATTCCATGTGTCTCTTCTGCTCTTAAAAGCCCCAAAGTAAGTGAGTTAGTTTGCTCAGCCACTACCTTCCAGAGCTGGAGTTTTCTGGATGATGGGGAGAATATTGAGTGTTCATTAGAAATAACCATGGACTCTGGGACCTAGCTACCTCTTCATTGAGGCCCAGCAGGCAATATCTGTTGATACTCTCTCAGATAGTTTAGTGGGTTCCCGTAGAAATATAAGTCCCCCAACCTCAGACCAACATTGAGGAGAAGAATGGGCCGGGATCCAGGTCTGTCTTAATGTCTCACTCTGTGTCCTGTACCCACGCAACGCCTGGTGCATATATATTTGTTTCACGATACTAATGAATAAAGGAATGAATGGACATTCTCAGTCTTATTCAGTATCTCATATTCCAGACTCTAGACGAATTATTTAAATGAACGGAGTTTTAGAAAAGAGAATGTTTAATGTTTTTTAAATCACCTTCAATGCATATGTTTAATTGTATAAAATATATATAACATACAATTTAGCTTTTTAATTTTTTTGGAGATAGGCCCTCACTCTGTTGCCTGAGATAAAGTGCAGTGGTGTCATCATCATAGCACAGGTGGGCACCACCACATTCAGCTAATTTTTCTATTTCTTGTAGAGATGAGGTGTCACTCCTGGGAAGGTTGGTCTTGAACTCCTGGCTTCAAATGATCCTCCTGCCTCAGCCTCCCAAAGTGCCAGGATTACAGGTATGAGCTGCTGCGGCCAAAATTAAACGTCCTGTTTTTAAGTGTGTAGTCAGTGGCACCAAGTACATCACAGTGCTGTCCCACAATCGCCATTATCCACCTCCAGAGCTCTTTTGTCTTGGAAAACTGAAACTCTATACCCATTAAACAATAACTCCTCATTTCCCCTCTCCTCTTCTCCTGGCAACCACCATTCTTCTTTCTGTCTCTAAGACTGTCACTGCTCTAAGAATCTCTTAAGTTTGGGCAGGCAGCTCAATCATAGATTAGTTAACTATTCTCTCAGGATGAATTGATTATACAGACTGCTTCTTATCTTTCCTTATTATCAGCAATGCAACAGTGAATACATATGTGCAATCAGTTTTTTGTGTATTTAGAGTTATTTTCTCGTGAGATTGATTGTCAGAATCAAGAATTACTGGGGGTAAAAATGACTTGAACGTTTTTTAGGTTTTTGTTACATATTACCAGCTAGCTTTCCCAAAGGATTTTGGCACTTTATATATTGTATCTAAAATATATACTAGCGATATATAAAAACGCCCATCTCTCTGTATTCTTACCACCCCTGGATTTTTTTTTAATGCACTTCTGATTTTCCAGGCAAAAATCTATATAAAAAAATGTGTATGTTGTGGCAACTGGAGTTTAGTAGGCAGACTGCTGAACTTGGAGGCAGATCTATTTTTAGAAGGTGCATATAGAGCAAACTGTACCCTGAACTGAAAAGAAAACAAATAGCTGCTGCCCTTTTCAAACATGTAGGCCCTAAGTGGGGCTGATAGAATGAAGAGGAAGGGAAGGAAAAAAGACCAACATTTGCATATTAGGGCGCTGCTTTAGGAGCCAGGGAATCAAAGTCAATAAGGTAGTCCCTTGATCACCTTATAATTGGATAGTCTTTATTTATTTTTCTTTTACTTTTCTTTTTTTATTTTATTTTATTTTATTTATTTTGAGACAGAGTCTCTCTTTCACCCTTGGTAGAATGCTTTTGCATCCTAGCTCATGGCAACCTCAAACTCCTGGGTCAAGCTATCATCTTGCCTCAGCCTCCCAATAGCTGTCTCTACACTGTAGAGTCTACAGGTACCACTACCATGCCTAGCTAGTTTTTCTATTTTGAGTAGAGATGGGCTCTCACTCTTATTCCGGCTGGTCAAACAATCTGCCTGCCTCTGCCTCCCAGACTGCTAGGATTACAGGTGTGAGCCACCTCGCCCAGACTCAATTGGATGGACTTAAAAAAAAAAAACAACAACTCATTTTAAAGATGAGGAAACTGAGGATGAGAGCTGTTGAATAACTTTTGCAGGGTCATGCAACTCATCTGTAATAATATCAACTAAAATATGTAGAGTGCTAACTCCAGGCTAGACATTGCGCTAAGCACTTTATGCTGACCGTCTCATTTACTGTGGCCGTGAAGCTGCTCTTCCTTAGTCTCATCAAATGGACTTCCCATAATCACCTGCTCGGATGCACACTAGGGCAGCCTTCCTGTGCGACCTGAGCCCTAGGCCTACCTGCATGCCCCCACCTTCTCTGGCACCCCTTTGCAGACAACACTTGGGCCCTAAACGTCTCCCTCTCTTTGTGCTGTTTCCCTTCCTAACCCTCAACCTTTTTTGGCTTGGCTAACTCATTTGTAAGGATCAACTCCACCCCCACCCCACCTCACACAGGGTCTGTAAGTGTCCCTTTTATATGCTTTAGTGAGTAGACCTATCCTAGCACTTATCACACTATATGAGATCTGACAATGAAGTTCAAGAACTTGTCCTAGAACAAGTACTACAAACCTCATTGCTAAATATCACTACAATCACCTTTGGCGTACTCCCCTTGGCCATCTGGTGACCATAGTGATACTCAACAGTGAGGTATGCAGCACTTTTTCTAGGACGAGTTTGTGAACTTAATTGTCTGACCTTGTATTGTAATTGGTTATGTGTCTGTCTCCCCGGGGAGGCATCTTTCAGATCACAGGGTATGTTTTATCCTAGTAGCTCTTTACCTGAGCATTCCCGGCACAGGACAGGCCTCAATTACTGTTCAGTGCATGAATGTGTTCTCTGCTGTTCAAACCCAGATGTGGCTCACACAGGTGAATGAAACAGAGTGGGAGGAAACAAAGAGGTTGGAGCCCTGGGTTTCTCCTCCTGAGGACCACTCTGCACTCTCTTGGGCCAGCCTGAGATTTTCCATCCTCACCTTGAGACCCACAGACCCTCTCATAAAGAACCTGGGGTGCTTGGGAGGGAGGCTCTATGGAAACACAGAACCTTCAGCCTGGTGGGAAGGCAGTAATTAAATTTCTCTGCTAACAAGCTCCTCCCGGAACAGCCTCCCCTTCCCAGACTGATCCTCTGGGAATAGAGACTTGGCTGTTTTCTTTTTCTGCTGCCACAGCCAGTTGCCAACTGACAGTGCAGGAGGCCCAGGAAGCTGCTGGCACATAGGAGGAAGGAGGGGGGGGGGGCGGTCACCATGCTGCCTAGAGCCTGTGACTGCCAGGTTTCCCGGGGAGGCTGCAGGAGCCCCCAGCCCACAGGCCAACAGGCCTGAGGTGTGAGGACTCTAGCCTCCACTCAGAAAGGGGCCCATCCTCCTATACACCCAGTGCTCTGAGCACTTACAGGAACCCCAGCAAAGCAGGCCCGTCAAAAACTATTAAAGTGACTTACTGCTGGATAGTCTAATCAGCATTATGGGAAGAATCAGAACTCTTTTGTTATTCTTTACTCTTAATTTATCTTGTGTTTAATTTTATGTTATATAAGGATGCAGGGACAGTGAGGAAAGCACCCCAATCTTTTTAAAGCCCAACCCCTCACAAATACCTTCCCCTGCTGAGGATGGGAGCTCTTGGTTGGCATCTCTTACTTCACCTGGGATGGCATCTCACCCTCCCTTTGGGACTGGATGTCCAAGCCAAGGAGCATCTGGGGGCAGGGCAGCTGCCCTTTGCCCAGCCTTGTGGGCTGATGGCAGACAGTCATATTTTTATGAACCACTTCTCCCACTTGCTGACATTTCATCTTTGGAGAGGAGTTACCAGAGTGGGGGAGGGAGGAGCGGAGGGCAGGATGGTGCTCTGCCTCGCAGGATTAGCCTTTCAGCAATGGAGTGTTTAAGGATCAGGATGAAAAATAAAAAAGCAAAGAAGAAAACCAGCAAGCCAATTACTCTAAAGAAACTCCCCTGAAAGGAAAGGGGGGAATCAATATTTAATTCAGACTCCATTGATTTGCAATTTGGGTACCACACTCAGCACTCGATTTTATCCAGGTTTCCCAGTGAGAGATTATGGTGTCCCTAGCAATGGATACTAAGTGCCCAGGGGGAAGGCAGTGATGGAGGAAGAGAAACCGGGAACTTTGCCTTGAGTCAACTTTCCCCAGCTGCTCCCTTCCCCAGCTGGGGCAGCTCCCCTCCCTGAGGGCTGGGTTGAGCCAGGAGGGATGTAAGAGAACTCTATGATCCATTCCCCTAAGAGAACTCTATGATCCATTCCTACAGCAGTATCCAAATATTGTCCCCCCCAAACCCTTTCTGCACTTTAGACACACACATACACTCACACACATGCTCACACACCACACACACTCACACCACATAGACACACATGCACATCTTCATCAAAAAGGCCCTAATTTTTCATAGATGCAAACTGAAGTATCTAGGTATAAAAAAAAATCATAATATTTGAAATTTACTCTCAAATAATTCAGGGGAAAAAAGGCCAAAAAATCTTAGAAGAGAAACCTAAAAACTTCACACAGTCCATCTTCTTTCCATTGTTCAGTCCTTCTAGCTAATTGAATCTACCTAAATCTAGCCTAAGTCCATGTTGCTGCAAATGAAGCCTGAAGTGAGCATGCTGTTCCAATACTGAATGGCACAGAAGTTGGCTGCTCATCCTCCTCCCCACTCCCACCCCAAGCCCCAAAACAGACAGACGGCAGTGACTATATGATGGAAGGAAAAGCAGATATGGACACACATGTGCCGCCAAGCTATCAATTGGACACTCACCAACTGCTGTGGCACAGCTGCCCTGTTGAGCTGCTGGGGTAGGGGTGGGACAGAAATGGGAGAAATACAGAGAAGTATGATTTTAGCACCCCAGTCTTCTCTGGCAGCGTACAGTCTAGAAGGGGAAATAAACTGAGAACCCCCAAGATCAGGAAGTAGTTCAGTAAATGGCCTAGTGGTCAGATAGTGATCTTAAAATTAAATCAACAATATACTTTTGGTTCTTGTTCAGAATATTATGAAATGGTTAGGGGTGAAATTATTTGTCCCCATTTTACAAATAAAGACACTGAGGCCTGAGAAATTGTGTATGTGAGTTGCATCACATATTTAGAGACAGTGCTGGGACCAGGACCAGGCCTGCCCACTCTGCTGCTCTTACCAAGGTCTTGCTGCTTTAATTTTTTTAATTTGACACCCTCTAGACTATCTTCTTCAGCTTTCCTCCTCTCTCAGCCCAGCTGCCAATGTCCAACTATTCTACCCTTCTCGGAACTTCTCTGAGAGCCCAGAGATCTTCTGCCCCTGTTGCATAGGAATGTATGGGGTGGGGATAAGAGTCTGGATCGCACAGGCCCAGCTTCCCAGTCTGGGTCCACAAGGGGGATGTCCACATAGATGTTCTACTATGAAGCCCTAAGCCCCCTTTTTGAGTTCCTGTGTTCTTCACACTTATTTCCAGCCTCTCAATGTGCCAGAAACTCAGTCTGCCTGCTTGTTCCCTGAAAAGCTGCCACCACCCACACATCCCTTGGGGTTCTCCTCTTTCTGCACAGTAGGGTGCTGTCTCCACAGTTCCTGCTTTCTTGCTGTCCCCAAAACGTGCAATTGGACGATTTTCCTTATTAGACATTTACTGCTCATCTTGCCTCTGAGAAGTTCATCAAGCAAAGAGAAATGACTAGGGTGCCAGAGTTTATGACATTCATCAAATCCTTTTTTTTTTTTTTGCAGTGTTTGGCTGGGGCCGGGTTTGAAGCCACCACCTCCGGTATATGGGGCCGGCACCCTACTCCTTTGAGCAACAGGCATTGCCCGTACATTCATCAAGTCTTGACCTCTCTTGTCTAATGCCCCATTTCCTAAGAAATGTGGGTCCCATTTGCTTTTATCTTCTGATTATATTATCCCAAGTGAGCTTCGTGGCCTCCACCAGCTTCTGACCACCCTGGGTTAGCAAAGGCCACAGTGACTCCTTCCCTTCTGCTGGTCCTTCTTCTTAGCACTGAGTCCTAAAAAATGCAGTTAAGGCAGAACGGTGCCTGCCCTTCTAGGTAACACTGCTTCCTTACTCTCTGCCCTATCCAGAAACTATTCTTTCTCAGCACTTCCATACTAGCTGTGTGGCCTTGGCCAAGGCTTCTCACCTCTAAACCCCAGGCTCCTAATCTGTGAAATGAGGCCAAAAATACCACCTTCCCAGTGTTGAGATAATGGATTTGGAAGGGCCTTGTACATTACAAAGGGCAATTTATGGTGAAATGTTTATTGTAGCTAAACAATTAAAAAAAATCAATGCCTCTCATTAAGAGCTATAATTTATCGAGTGCCAGCTAGGTGCTGGTTACTGTACTTAGTGCTTTGAATACGTTACTTCCAATACTCACAAAAACAGTAAGGAAGGCATTGACCTCACTTTATAAATATTAATAAGTTGTCTAAAGCATTCAACTAAGTGGTAGAGCTAAATTTTGATCCCAGGTGTGTCTACTTTTTTTTCTTACCCCAGTCTGTCTTATAAACAAACCCTTATATCAGGCACGTGCTCTATTGCTTGTTTACAGGTTTCTCTCCTAGAAGACTATGAACTTGTGAAGAACTGAGACATTTTGGTCATTTTTATAGCATCAGCTCCTATCTCTGTGGCTATCAAAATAACAGGCATTCCCTAAGTCTTTGCTGACTATCTCTGTGGCTATCAAAATAACAGGCATTCCCTAAGTCTTTGCTGAATGATATGTGAAAATGGCTATTTGCTCAACCTCATTTCTTTTCTACCCTCTTCACAGGCCCAGTTTGGGGGAGGGAGTGGGAATGGGGAGTGGTAGAGGCTGACAAATACAGCCTTCAAGTCCTTCGCCATTCTCCACCTAGGGGATCTAAATCCAGAAGTTGTCCCCAGAAACCTGCTTCTTTTCAAAGTTCTAAGAGCTCATACATATTCATAATGGGAGAAAAACGCTGAGAAGAGATATTTATTGTGTTTATTAAACTCGCGTCTCGGCCAAGTTCGTAGCAGAAAATGAATAAGTCTATTTCCTCCTGTGCTTTCATAGTCTGAGAATTGAATTGATGGTGCCTCCTAGACTAGCAGTGGGAGGGAACCACAAGATCTGGGCCACCTTCGATGTAGAGTCAGCCCAGCATGATGGGGCACACACAAGTTCACAGGCAGCTCTGACAAGGAAGACGATGCCCACTGGGACTGGGGAGGTTCAGTAAATAACACTCCTCTATTCTCTACCCATATAGGGAAAAAAGGAGAGATAGGCCCAGGGATTACCAAGATACAGATAATAAAAAACTATTTTAACAAAATGTTTTAGATGTGCTTACTGACATTTCTTCCCCTGGTACTGAATTTATCCCTTGTTAATAATTACCCCGAATCACCAAACCCTTGGAAATAATGCAAAAAGATGACTGCTTAATCTCTGAATGTTATGTATTCTGTGCCGTGTCTAACAGGCCCACCAAGATTTATTTCCTCTTCCAGGAAAAATGAGTCTTTGCTTGCCTTTATATTGACTATATGTATAATAGGGCCTAGATTCATTAACATTCTCTAACCTTACGTGTTAATCAGCAGATTTTTGTTTGGTAGAGATGCAAATTATTTGTTAGGCGGAAAGATAATTGCAGAAACTACAGTTTTATTGCATTGTAGGATATTATAGTGGTTTTGTATCTAATTTAATAAACTAACTTGTGCATTCCTTCTCCAACTAACTATATAAATCTCTGTTCATCAAATGCTCTGAAGAACCGGCTTTAACATATATGCAGCTGTTTCCTTTGCACACATTCATTCTACATTTGTATAGAGTGTTTTTAAGTTCTTTGAAAAGTATATTTTAACCTACTTCTACCCACCCTGGTTTCAAAGAACCAGAATGTGCTCTGCTCAGCTCACCACATGGTAGGGGAAGCAGTTCAGAATATAGATCCCAAGACCAAGTCCAGGAGAGGCTCGCCACTTAATACTCAGCTCTTTTTTTTACAATCACTAATTGGGTAAGTCACTTCCTGAGTGGAGGAAGAAAGATTTGGAGGGACAGACCAGAAGTGTTACCCTAGACAAGTCCTTTCTTCTGGAAATGGGAAGAGTAGAGAATGTATCCCCACCTATTAGGGCCCAGCATGAGAAACAGTGACAGGTCCGACACACCAAGTAGAAACAGTGGCTGGTGGCTGAGAGGAAGGTGGGCAATGTGCCTTTCCTGGTAAGGTCACTAGGACCACAACTCCAAGGGCACAGATCAAGGCTATGAGAGGGCTCCATTTGCATGGACCGTGTCCTTCTCTCATCTAGGGTGGACAGGCCCAGGGCATTAGGAGGAGCTGGACATTTCTGAAGAGAAACAGAAATTCTCTGCGCAGCATCTCTGCTTGGCAACTCTAACTGCATCCTTCCCCGTGGTTTTGCTTAGGTTCCCCTCAGGTCCTCGAAACTCGAAACATGGTCTGGACTGCTGGGGGAATTAGCCCAGCCATGTCTCGGATGACTGTGGTCTTTAATTCAGATCAAGGAAATTGCTGCGTTTCAGTGTAAATCAGGGAAGGGGAAGAAATTAACGTTAATTTAGGACTTTTCATACACCAGATAATGGGTAGATACTTTTACATATTGTATGTCTCTCGTGATCATCACGACAACCCCATGGGTGAAAAATTATGATCTGCTAGATACAATAAAACTATGGCGCAGACAAGCTAAGTGATTTGTTTAAGGGCACAGAACAAATTAATATAGAAATGGGATGAGAATTTTGGTGTGTGGCACCAAAGCCTATTCTTAACACCTCACTTAAGTGAGTAAAGCAACATCTCTCAGGTCAGAGTTCTGCAGATCCAGGCTCCCAGTGCTTGTCCTCTGGGAGACCTCAGTCAAGGGCTGACCTTGTTTCTCTTTTATGAGGATTACCACTTCTGACATCTCCTACTACTTCCACAGAGAATGTAAATTTAAATGTGAACCCTGGACGCTCTATCAATTTCCACGGCGGGTTCTGTTGGAGTTGACTTTGCTGCTTTTCTTGAAAGGTTCTCATAAGAGCTAGCTGCAGTCACAAGATAATTAATAATTAAGAGCAGGCTGAAGTTAAGATGGCCATTTGAGAAACCACAGACCAGGCTGTGTCACCTCCTTGGCAGTTGTGAGGTCTTGGGATGACTCCCTGGTCTCTTGGCTGACTGGTCCACACCCAACAACAAGCCTATTGTTGCCCATTCTGTATCCCTCGGCCCAGTGAGTCTTACCACTCCTCAGCCAAGAGCCTAAGAATCCTGGGCTAGCCATGGAGACGATATGTATACAAGAACAGAACAGCCTGTTTCTCTTCCCCTCTCCCTCAACACCAATCCAACAGGCAGAGTCAGGGAGGATGAGTAGAGGGACAAGATTAGCATAAAAGGAGAAGAGGCCCAGAAAGCACCCCTGTGGCAGGCCAGCTCGGTGAAAGGCTCTATCTTAAATTTGAGATGCTGATTATTACCTAGGGCTCAACATTTTGATGGTTAAACTGGGACAGAGTTTGACAACTTAACATGACCTAAGAGTGATCAGAAAGTGATAAGACTGTGAACTTTTTGTATGTGTAGGAGCAGAGGGGGAAATTGTCTAAGCTGAATACCTTTTAACGGGAAATGGGAAACAAAATAAAAGCACTTCGTGATTGCAGCCCTAGAGTTGTGTGCACAACATCCAAGTCCCACTTCATGTAAGCTGAATGTGGCCTGTGTTCTGCCTCAGGACTGTGCTCTAATTGTTTCCTGCAAAGACGGCCTCAGCCCACTGCCTTTCCCTGTCACACTCTGTTGTTCCATCCTTTTAGCTGGGGCAGTGGCTCACGCCTGTAATCCTAGCTCTCTGGGAGGCGGAGGTGGGTGCGTTACCTGAGCTCACAGGTTCGAGACCAGCCTAAGCCAGAGCGAGAACCGGTCTCTAAAAATAGCAAGATGTTGTGGCAGGCACCTGTAGTCCCAGCTACTTGAGAGGCTGAGGCAAGAGAATCACTTGAGCCCATGAGTTAGAGGTTGCTGTGAGCTGTGACATCACAGAGACTCTGTCTCAAAAAAAAAAAAAAGAAAAGAAAAAAAAAAAAAACAGCCTTTTCCTCATTTGTAGAAGTTTGGCAACCATCGCTGGGTCCTTTTCATCTCAGCCCTGCAGTCCCACAGCACAGTCCCAGATACAGAATAATCTTGTGACAGGCTGAGCTGTGTCCCTCCTCCAAATTCATATGTTGACATCTTAACCAACAGCACCTCAGAATGTGACAGTGTTTGGAGATAAGACCTTTAAGGAGGTAATTAAACTAAAACAAGGTCATGAACGTAGACCTTAACCCCATATGATGTTTTTGTAAAAAGAAGAGATTAGGACACAGACCATGTGAAGACAGGGAAGAGACGGTCATCTACAAGCCGAGGAGAGGGGCTTCAGAAGACACCAACTCTGCCAACACCTTGATTTTAGACTTCTAGTCCAATTTCATAGCCACCCAGTCTAGGGTACTTTGTTGGCAGCCTTAGCAGACTAAAACAGTACCCTCCATAAATATTTGCTAAATTGTTTTTGAATAATAGAATTTTTTTTAAGATAAGGTCTGTCTCTGTTGCCTGAGCTGGAGTGCAAAGGCATCATCATAGCTCACTGCAACTTTAAACTGAGCTCAAGGGAGCTCCTCCTTCCTCAGTCTCCCAAGTAACTGGGACTATAGATGTGTGCCACCATGCCCAGCCTAATACAAATCTTAAGTATCATTTTAATATCTTCATAATAATTCATTATATAAATTTTTCATGTTTTATTTAACTAGTTCCTATTGTTGAAATTTAGGTTGCTTCCAAATTTTCCCTGTAATAAAGAATGCCTTTATGAACATTATTGTTTATAGAAATTTTGGTGTTCTGTTGAATTATTTCCTTAACATAAATTTTCATGATCAGGTTTGCTTATCAAAGGCATGAACTTGTTCACGGCTCTCTCTGACTAGACCCATTTGGAACGATATCAGCATTGAATGAGTCCACTCAGTTTCCTGAAAACCTTATCAGACTGGAATTTATCAACTTTAAGTCACTGAATTCCGAGCCAGGAATGCTGCCATTTTTCCGCCTGAACCAGAGGTCCTTCCACCCTCATTGCCAGCACAAAAGACCAGTTATATTTCCCATACATGTCTAAATCCTGATGAAAAGTCTTGTTCTCCAGAAAACCCACCACAATTTATCGTACATGGCTCTTTCCTACACTTTGCCTCTTCTCACACACTAATCTCTTTGGATCAAAATAAACCCCCAGGTTGTGAGGCAGTTGTATGCCACCAAGCAGTGGAGGATAAGTGGGCACCGGAAGAAGATTCTGTAATTTCTGCTCATAACAGCACCTCAAGCTAAAATGTTCTAGTGAGGTAAATAAAAGAGATATGATTAGATTGGACCCAAATGATCAAGCAGGTCACAGAGGCAGCAGAGGCTGGCTGACAGGTTGGGTAGGGGCTGGGGTTGGGGGTTGGAGGAGGCTGTTCCAGGGCACCAATGAGGAATGATCATCATTAGAACCCTGCAGGCAGGGGACAGCTAGCAAAGGGCTTGGTACCTGCTATGAGTCCAGACTTTCACTAGGGACAGGGAGCACTGAAAGGTTTGAAGCACATGACTGATCTGATCAGACTTGGATTTTTATACATAGGCAGTCCCTAGGTTACGAACAAGATAGGTTCTGTAGGTTTGTTCTTAAGTTGAATTTGTACGTAAGTTGAAGCAAGCACATTTCCTTATTACCTATAATAGCCTTGATTCATAAGTAGGAGTTGTATGTAAGTGAGATGTTTGTAACTTGAGGACTGCCTGCCTCTAGAAGCCATGAGGAGAATGTACCAGCAAAGAGAGATACTGGGAACAAGTATTTGTCCTATGGAGATACGCCCAGGGCCTGAACTAACATCCTTAGTCTTTTCATGTGTGTTTATGGTGTCTCCTCAATGAGTCTGATAGTCAGCACTCCTGGGGAGTAGGGCTGTTTTTCTTTTCCTTATGTCTCAAAAGATGTTAGCAACATGCTTGGCACACAGTGCTGTGCAGAGCCCTTTCCCAGGCTAGGAACTAGCCTGGGTTGAGGGAGCCACGTTCCTCTAGCTTCAGGGAGCTTCTCACGCAATGTGAGGATTAGAAAGCATAGACCAGTGATTTTCATACAGGGGTGTCACAGCACGCTGGTGGGCCATGAGAGCATCTTAGGTGTGTCGCCAAAATTTTTTAAGATCATTAACTAATTTTTTTTTTTTTTAGGCAGAGTCTCATTTTGTCACCCTCAATGGAGTGCTATGGCCTCATATCTCACAGCAACCTCAAACTCTTGGGCTCAAGTGATCCCCTTGCCTCAGCCTCCCAAGTAGCTGGGACTACAGGTACCCGCCACAACGCCTGGCTATTTTTAGAGATGGGGGTCTCACTCTGGCTCAGGCTGGTCTCGAACTTACGAAATTAGGCAATCCACCCACCTCGGCCTCCCAGAGAGCTAGGATTACAGGCATGAGCCACCATACCTGGCCATTAATTAAATCATTTTCGAAAGAAGTTCAATGCACAATAAGCATATTCTTTTTTTTACTCTTTTTTTTTTTGATCAACATAATTTAAATGTGCCACAGAAGCTTAACTACAGGCTCAAGTATGCCATGAGATAAAAAAGGTTGAAAAACACTGCCATAGACTAACATCATAGTACAAAAGAACCTTAGAGATCACCTGTCAAACTCTTCATTTTACAAATGGGAAAATTGAGGCTCAGAAAAGGAAAGTGACACAAGACTGGAATCCAGATCTCCTGGTCAAGCACAGGAGTCACCACATAGCATTTCTCATGAAGAACTCGTGGCCCCGGCTCTTGGGAAGCTTCCAGCCAAGCAGGGAAGGCCTCACATTTAGCCAGCCGTAGGGACAGAATGCACAGGTGCAGACATAGACATCAGCACGCAGGTAGAGATGCATACAGCACAAACTGTGCAGAGCACATGGGTGGGGGGTGAACAGTCATGGAACATTTACTATGAGCCAGGCATGGCGATCGAGACTTTCACCAAATGTATGCACACTCTTCACCATTTATGAATGAGTTGATGTGGTTATTCACTTCTCTGTAAAAGATGAAAACACTGGAGCCCAGGTGGATAAGAAGTTAGAGCCCCAACTAAAATCAGGACTAGCTACCTTCAAAAGGAGCCATTCACCAGGGTACCAAGCTGCCTCTTCTGGAGAAGTACAGGGTTACAGGGTGATGGGATTTGATGTGGTGGCAGAAGTTCATGTGGTTTGGCAGAGGGAATATAAAACTAGGTGAGACCTGGGTTTATACACATCTACATCTCATCTCGATCCCTACCAAATAGTAGCCACTACACTTCAAGAAATTACTTAACGCCTCTCAGCTTCAATTTTCTATACCTTACAGGGTGGGTGAGAAGCTCAGACAGATAATGTGATAAATCCATGTGTACACTGTAAACAAAGTTTTGTGTCAGTGGAAGGGAGCTGTGATCTGGAGCATTTCCCATGGACTGGTAGCTGTAACACTGCGGGGATGGAGATACCAGTTGCATTGAAGGGGAGCCCCCACTGTGGGCTCTGAGCAGGACTGACACAGAGCCAGGGTCTGTGCTTTTTGGCTCGATTTTTCATGCAGTTAAACACCCTATAAAATGAAGCATTTCCTAAATGAGCAACTTTCATGGGAGCGTTTGATACCCTCTGTTTGTAATAAGCCTCTGGAAGCTAGAACTGACATCTCTGTCATATAAGCTCTCAGAACACCTAAGAGAAGGAAAAACCACCACAGGGTAACCGTAGAGAGGTGAGAGTCTGGAGATGAATTCTGGCTCTGTCACTTGCTAGACGGGTGATTTGTGGGAAGTCACCTTACTTCTGGATCCCCCATTTTCTTATTCATAAAATGGTAGAGCAGTAGATGTTCTCAATAGGATTGGGACTGGTGGTAACTAGGTTATCTTAGAAAATCAGCTAAAGCAAGACATTATTACAAATGATATATATTTACTTTAAACATTTAGTTTCAGCTGAAAATAGTTAAAGGCACATATCTAAGTCAATCTTTTGATGTAAGGCCTTTTGGGTTTGCTGATTAGATTCCAAGGTGATTTCCTTGCATGAGCCATGCTAGCAATGCATCGTTAATGATTTCTTCAAAATGGAGCAAGAGGTTAAAGATTTTTTTTTTTTTTTTTTTTTTTTTGGATACAGATTTTCAAGCTGTCACGCTGGGTAGAGTACTGTGGTGTCATAGCTCACAGCAACCTCCAACTCTTGGGCTCTTGCCTGATTTTCTATTTTTAGTAGAGACAGGGTCTCCATTTTGCTTAGGCTGCTCTGTAACTCATGAGCTCAGGCAATCCACCCATGTTGGCCTCCCAGAATGCTGGGATTACAGGCATCAGCCACTGTGCCTGGCCCTTAAAGATTCTTAGAAAGAAACGTGAGTTAAAATTATTTTAGCTGTTTATAACTTTCCCTCTAATATTTACCATTGTTTTCCCCATATTTAATTTAATGATGAATTTTGAGGGACTCACTTTTACAAGTATTCCCAAAGCTTTTAACCCCATTGTATTTGTTAAGGAAACACTATTTGATCTGATAGTTAAATCCAAAAATGTGTAATGATTCAAAAACAATAGGAGTTATTTATTCATTCCCACAAGGCCCCAAATGGTGGTTGTAATTGTGAGTGGCTCTCCTCCAGGCATGACTAGGGATGCAGGCCCTTCATTTTGGGCTGTCATCTTCCATATGTGGCTTCCAAGATTACTGCTTTTAGACTCATTAAGTGAGAAAAAGAGGAAAGAGAGAGAAGGAGATGATGAAAGCATGCTCACCATTAGCTACTTCAGCAAGGAAGTGAAGAAGTAGAAACATATCACTTCTGCTGACATTTCATTGGTGAGAAGTGGAAACATAGTCCCTTCCATTGAAAAGGGTTCTGGGAAACGTAGTCCAACCACGTGCCCAGGAATTAGAGGAGATGGGTTTGTGAAGATACAGCCAGTCTCTGCCATGTCAGCTATCATAGAAACAACTATCTTAATCTTTGCACTCAGATGTCATTGATTTATGTCAATGAATCTCATTCATGTAATATGTGGCTAAATTACATGGTTACAATAATAAGAAAATTATAAGGTCTGATAACAAAAGCAACTAGGTAAGTATGACTCTATGGATGAAACAGAAGTGCACGAGCCCCCTAGAGAATGGCCAGCCCATTTCATGCATTGTGGACATCATTCCAGGTGTTTAAGGAGGAAACAGAGCTTCAGTTAATTGGGTGAAAGAGTTGATTTAGTGAAAGTCTACTAAGAGACTTTCTATTGTTCCTACCTCACTAAATCATTGAGACTGTTAATGAAATAAGCCTAGTATCACTTTGTATCAATAGAAACTTTGTATCAATAGACAAGGTAGGGACTATTGACATTCTGGGATGAATGCTGCTTTGGTTTGTGAGGACTGTCCTTTGCATTAGAAGATACTTAGCAGCATCCCTGGCCTCTAGATACAAGTAACGGCCTCCTAGTTGTGACAACTAAAAATATCCCAAAATATGACCAAATATTTCCTGAGGAGTAAAATAGCCCATGGTGTGACCCACTGCTTATTTTGGTGACTGGCACTTACTAGAAACTCCTATTTTGGTTCCTTTCTCCTCTGTGTCGCCACCTCCAACTTTCTAACCATGATTCCTCTGCCCTGGCAATTCCATCATGAGTCCTTTCAATTCAAAAGTGGGAAAGTTGATAACATGTTAAATTTATGTGGCATTTTACTAGTTTTCTAATTGCTCATACATGGGTGCTAGAAATTAAGATTGCCCTCCGAGAGCTAAAATAGGAAAACTCATATACAACGAATGTGGGAATAAACTGAGATATTTTCTGGAATGTGTGACTAGAGAGTTTAGAAACATCTTAGACTCCAATCAAGGTAAATTGAGGGCAATTTCTGAAACATGAAATTCTAATTTTTTGCATGTAAGACTAATTACTTGTGCCTTGTTCAAAGAAAGACTGTGTAACAGAAATAAGAAGTGACCTAGTTTTGTTTTGGGGTTTTTGGTTCTTACAGTTCTTACAAATCATTAAAGGAAATATTCCTGCATTCATACATTACTTGTGATTGTACATGTATAAATTTTTCTATAGGATAAATTCCTAGAAATTGAGTGAAAAGATAATAGATACTATATATTGTCTTCCAAAAAGTATGCATTCCCTTTTTCTAAAAGCTTTGATGATGTGTTATTTTGCATTTTAACTTTAGTCAATGGGATAGGTAGAAAATAGTAAATCAGTCTTACTTTATTTTGCTATATTTCTAAATTGTTTGTATTCTGTGATAAATCACCTTTTAAAGTAATTAGATTATTTTCTTATTAATTTGTAGAAACTGATAATAACCGACTCTCTTTATGTTCCAAATATTTTATTCCAGTTGGCTGCTTGTCTTTTAATTTTAGGATATCATTCTTCAAAAAGAAGCTTAAGATTTCCATACTGTCAAATCTGATAATCTTTAATGGCTTCTGGTATTTGCGGGTTACTTTAAAAAATTTCCCCTGTTCCAGTGTTGTTGTTTTTTTTATTGCTTTTATATTTGGGGGATTTCCCCCACCCCTCCTTATATTTAGACCTTTAATTCACCTGGAATTTTATTTTTGGGTATGGTATAAAGTATAAACCTATTTTTATTTTATTTTTAAATTGATCTATAATAATGCTACTGCCTCACCCCTAATGATCTGAAATGCCACCATGATCATTTACTAAGTTCCCTTTTACATAGTTTGCAGTCTCTGTTGATTGATTTATTGGTTCCTAAGCTAATACCATACTATTTTTTTGGCCCTTGGTAGAGTGCCGTGGTGTCACAGCTCACAACAACCTCAAACTCTTAGGCTTAAGCAATTCTCTTGCCTCAGCCTCCCAAGTAGCTGAGACTACAGGCACCTGCCACAACACGTGGCTATTTTTATTGTTCTTGTTGTTGCAGTTGTCATTGTTAGCAGGTCTATGCTGGGTTCGAACCTGCCACTCTCGGTGCATGTGGCCAGTGCCATAACCACTGTGCTACGGGTGCCAAGCTGGTTCTTATATTTCTTTAGAAAATGTAAGACCTACCTTTTGTTTCTCTCTCTTTTTTTTTTTTTTTTTTTTTTTTTTTTTATACAGTGTCACTATGCCACCCTTTGTAGAGTGCTGTGGCATGACAGCTCAAAGAAAACAAAAACTGTTGGGCTTAAGCAATTCTCTTGCCTCAGCCTCCCAAGTACCTGGGACTACAGGCTCCCACCATAATGCCCAACCATTTTCTTGTTGCAGTTGTCAGCTATTTAGCTGGCCTTAGCTGGGCTTCACCCTGCCAGCCTGGGTGTATGTGGCTGACGCCATAATCACAGTGCTACAGGCACCAAGCCCTACCTTTTATTTCTTATTATATTTTAGGGGAAGAAATGGACTGGGTCTCCTTTGTCATGCTTGTTCTCTTGATCTTTCCACATACTTGTCCAAGTGAAAGATTTCATTTTATGGCAGAATGCGTCTACTATTTGTTTTAGGATAAGCCGCAGGGAGCTCTCTGAATGAACCCAGCTTCCTCACTTCTCGGTTATGCACGCTTGCAATTATTAGGGTCTGTCTCTTTTCTAATCAAGGCATTAACTGCAGCCACAGAAAAAGGCATGGCAGAGAATTCAACTGTTGCAATTTGACAAGATGAATTAATAATTTCTTGATGTGGCCCCTTGCAGCTCAGTGTTGATACTTAGCAGAGCAGAAAAGGTGTCTCACAAAGGGCGTAATGCCCTACATGCATTCGACAGGACAACCCAGCCTGGAGTTTGTCCCTGTGTTGCTGTACTCTCCACAAGGCTACGAGAAAGAACCACCACAGTCAGTCTAGTGTTTGCGTCTGTACAGTCCCCTCAAATCTGTGACCTCAATGAGCCAGACTATAAGGTCCCAAGAGGGTGGGGGTGACTCAAATTAAGGGCCATTGATTCCCTATCCTGGAAGAAGGCCATCTGCACCTCCCACCCCCACTCCACCTCAGCACAAACACATCTTCTATCTCAATTCCATAGTCCTTCCATATTTTTCTCTTAGCCTACTAATTATAAAACCTCTACTAATTATAACCCTTATCCTGTTTTAAGTCTTAGTAAAGTGAAACTCCCCAAATATGGTACCAAATGGTACCTGTGCTTATACTATAGTAAAATTGATGCCATGCAGATATTTGCATCTTTCTATCTGCAATGGAAAAGTGTGGGAAGTCCTTTAATAAAGAATAATTGAATTGCAAGAAATAACATTCATGTGAGTTTGCCTTAGCAAAAAAGAAGGATTTATTGAAAGACTACGGAGGTGTTTTATAAAACCAAGAACAAGAAACACAACTGAGCTCAGAAAAGGTAGCAACTGGCAACTTCTCTCTGTCTCTCTCCCCCGTAGACTTTCTATTCCATTTGCTTATAAAAGCAACATAGCTGTCTCAGACCTGAATTCACATAATTTTCCAGTTCCAGACAGCTTAGGATCTCTGAGCCTCCCCATTTCCAAATCCTGAGAGAGAGGCAATTAAACTAGCCCAGCATAAGTCAGGTGGCCACTCTGGCCATGCCTGCCCCCAAAATGCAGTGACGAGGGCCATAGGGTTTCATATTCATCCCACCAGCTTCCCGGTAGGGCTTTGAAAGAAGACAAAGCGGGGTAGGGCAGCCTGGGCAGGGCAGAAAAAATGACCCACATGTCTGCCATGAAGGTTCAGAAAGTTGTAAGGCTGAAGTCCTCTCCTTATCCTCAGTAGACTCACCAGGGTGAAGGCTCACCCTTTATAAATCTGAGTAGACAGCCACTGACCTTCTGGAGGCCATTCCAGTAATGCCCAAGTGAGCATTCAGTTTTTAAACTCCAGCCATCCTAATTGTATCAATGAAAAGCAGGAAGGGGATAATGACAGCCATCTTAAAAACTCTCTGCTGGAAGCAGGGTAAGGCTTAATATGGGTATGTGGGCTCTGTGCCCATAGAACAGTGGTTATGGCATCAGCTACATGCACCGAGGGTGGCAGGTTCGAACACAGTCTGGGCCAGCTGAGCAACAATGACAACTGTAACAACAACAAAAAAATAGCTGGGCATTGTGGCAGGTGCCTGTAGTCCCAGCCATTAGGAAGGCTGGGGCAAGAGAATCACTTAAGCCCAGCAGCTTGAGGTTGCTGTGAGCTGTGAAGCCTTAGCTTCACAGCTCTACCAAAGGCGACATAGTGGGACTCTGTCCAAAACAAGAAAATATTGGGTATGTGGTGTCATGATGACATCAGTCCTAGCTAACAATTTGAACATTTCCACTAGGGAGAATTTGTTGCAATTTATTTTACTTTGTCCTGGTTCTTTCTATGGAGCATAATCCTGACATTCACTAACAGGGTCAAGTATTTGTCATGGGCAGAGAGGAAAATGCCTGGATCCCTTTCAAAGAAACCCCTACAGTCAGGCAGTGAGGTAACTCCAGGATCTAAGGTCACCAGGAGACTGAGTGGAACTATGCAGGAACTCATCACAGGGAATAATCCATTCTCCTAGAGGGGTGCATGTCCCAGAACTTTGGCAGCACAATCAAGTGGGTGATGATTAAAATGCAGATTCCTGGTCTGGGCACAGGTCTGTCAAATGAGTTCCTAAGGTGGGGCAGGACATTTGCATTTTAACGAGGTTCCTGAGAGGGACTGAGGTACTAAAATTCGGAAACCTCTGTCCTAAAACTTGAGCTCCTTGGAATGAACCATCATCTCACACCAACACCCAGAGTCTCATAACCACTTGAGGATATGATAAAAGTGATGGCACCTCTTCCCACAAACGTGTTCACAAATATCTACACATGGGAGGCGTGCACACAATTTTACCAGGTCCACTGATTCCCTGAAGCTCTTCTGAAAATCCAAATTAAGATCCTCTGCGTGGAAAATATAGACTCTGAAATACCTTGAAAGGAGAGAAAGAGGATGACATACACAATATAGGGACATGGGCCAGAGAAAGGAACTGGTTATACAAATTCCTTGAGATTTGGGGGGTTTTGTTTGTTTTTTTGAATCAGTGTTACTTTGTTGCTCTCATTAGAGTGCTGTGGCATCATAACTCACAGCAACCTCAAACTCCTGGGCTCAAGAGATCCTCGTGCCTTAACCTCCCAAGTAGCTGGGACGACAGGCACCTGCAATAACACCTAGTTTTTCTATTTTTAGTAGAGATGGGGTCTCACTCTTGCTCATGCTGGTCTCAAACTCCTGAGAATTCCTGAGCTCAGACAATACACCTGCCTCAACTTCCAAGAGTGCTAGAATTACAAGTGTGAGCCACCACCCCCAGCCTTAATTCATTAAGATTTTAGAGGCAGGAAGGTTTTGGTGTCACCCATGGCTCAGCCACTTACCACCTGTGCAACAGCAGTCAATTTATTACTCTCACTAGCACTCAGTTTCCTCATCTGTTAAATGGGAATCATCTTTCCTAATAGGATTTTAAAGGATATTAAATGAGATCCTATATCTGAATTACTTAGTCCAATAATTAACTCATAGTTAATGATAAAGAAATGATATTGATTTTATTTGTAGGGCAATAGGTCAGTACATGGTCAGGTTATTTTTCCAAGGAACAAAGACAAGAAGTCATACTACCTAGGAGTTCCCGGTTGGAATACACTGGTGCAGTGAAATAGTTGTGAGAGAGCTGGGTACACTGATGCTCTCTAATCCAGCTACTCAGGAGGCTGAGGAGGGAAGATCCCTCAATGCCAGGCATTCAAGACCAGCCTGGGCAATACAGTGAGACTCCATGTATTAAAAAAAAAAATAGCTGTGAGGAAGCATCTCTGCAAATCACAACTGCTCCATCTACCTATTGTGCTATCCAAATTTCCATTCAGAGAGAGGCTTTCCTCCCCATTATTACAAAAATCAGCATGTCCATGTGATGAGCACAGAAGAACAAAGCCAGTGAAATAAAGAAACGTGATAAGAGGACAGAGAAAACAGAACAAGTATAGGAAAGAATCTAAGTCTCCAGAACTTTAGAGTCAAAAGGGTCCTGGGGATTAGCTGACAAGCCCGTTATTAACAGAACCTCCCCAGCAGCCTTCTTCTCTACATCTCTTTACATTTTGCCAAAGATAATATTCACTTTGATGTTGCAAAGCCTTGGTTTGCTTTTTGTGTTTCCTCTCTGTGTAATTGAATGTTAGGCCGTCCCTTTGTATTAGTAAATTGGTCTGACAAAAAGAGCATTATAAATTGTGAAAATACAAACAAATTCTCCCAGCTCTGAAATTCTCCTTCTGCTAAAATGATTGGCACAAATAATTTAGGGATGATGGCATTCCTCAAGTGCAGAGGGGGACAGAATTTCATTTTCACGCTGGCAGAGAGAACTGTCTCCCTGCACAGTTTGAGACACTGGACAACCACTCTCTAGGGACACCACGGGACTTGCTGGCCCCTCTCCTTCCAGACAGGTTGGCACTCAGGTGAAAGCTGATTCCTCTTTTCTAAAAGTCTGGGGGCAGA
This sequence comes from Loris lydekkerianus, assembly GCA_963574355.1. Taxonomy (NCBI): domain Eukaryota; kingdom Metazoa; phylum Chordata; class Mammalia; order Primates; family Lorisidae; genus Loris; species Loris lydekkerianus. The sequence goes on along the minus strand of CAUYPK010153527.1, from coordinate 56,137 downwards.
GAGGTGGGGGGCAGTGTTGTGCTACCCAGTGCCCTGCCCCTGATGTAACCTGAGACTTGAACCTTCTGCAACTTTATCCCAGGCTTTTGAGAGTACTGAGTCAGGGTAACAGGTCTAGAAGGGACAAAGACCAGGCAGGACATGCAATAATAGCATGGCTGCCTGAGCCTTGAGTTCCACTGTTCTTGACAGCACCACCCTGGGCATGCTTTCCAGGGACCCTTCCCTTTGGTTCTCTGTGCTGTCAGGAGCTGTCCTAGGCATGGATGAGGACAGCCAGAGCCATCCTCCCAGGGCCTCTTTGGGAGAACCTAACTGGACTTGCTCTTATTCTATTTTCATCTGTCTAGAAAGGAATGAAATGATTTCAGAGTGCACCTTCTGAAGCCAAGTTGTGTCAACAACCCTGATCATGAAGGCTTCCTTCCTTTCCTTGCACACAACCCAACCACAGCCTTGCCCACTATTCGGGCCAGCTGTGGGGTGGGAAATGTTCTAAGTTTCTCCAGAGAACTAGTAAAAAAGTTTCATGGTGTTTGATGTGTTTCTGTCAAGAAATCAAATCAGTTGAATGTGCACTACACAGCTCATCTCCAAGCCCAAGGAGTCATTTAATTTACTGAAAACATGATTGAGCTCCTACTCTAGGCCAGATGCTAGGTCAGAAGCAGAGGAGGCTGAGATGAGTAAGACACTGCTCCTATCCACATCTTGGGAAGACAAAAACAACAGCTTACTCTAATACAATGAAATAAAGGTTGCAACTTGTATCGTGGCTTCCATCCTTGGGTACAAAAGAACTTTTTGGTTCATGAATTTTTTGTTAAAGCGTAAGTTATCAAAACATGGCCAAGACAAGAAACCTCAAGAACAACTGGAATTTGGGATTTGGACATTGTCAGAACTGCCTTCCTTTCTGCTTTCTGCCTGTTCATCTGACTCATTCTCTCTCCATGGCCCTGTCCATGCATTGGAAATCAAAGCTGCCTTCGGGCCCTGAGCTTAGTGTCTCAAACTTAACACTTAAGAACACTTCATTCTTCTTGTTCGAAAAATCCTAGGGAGCCACTTGGCTGGTCCATTTTGTATTGGGTATCTACACATGGACCAATTGTCTAGTAAATAATATGCCCACTTTTTTTTTTTTTTTTTTTGAGACAAAGCCTCAAGCTGTCACCCTGGGTAGAATGCTGTGGCATCACAGCTCACAGCAACCTCCAACTTTCTTGGATTCTCCTGCCTCCTGCCTCCGCCTCCCAAGTAGCTGGGACTACAGGCGCCTGCTACAACACCCAGCTATTTTTTGTTTGCAGCCATCATTGTTGTTTGGCAGGCCCGGGCTGAATTCGAATCCTCCATCTCAGGTGTATATGGCTGGCACCTTACCCGCTTGAGCCACGGGCACCGAGCCAATATGCTCACTTTTAAAGAAGCCTTATCTCTGGGAGTAAAGGAATAGCAGAATAGGGGGAAGGAGGGTGAGTACCTTTAGGTCAATGCTAAGAGATGGGACATCATTTTCTTCCCTGAACAGAATTCTCAGACACAATATAGGATGCCCAAATATTATAGGGAACATACACATGCTAATAAATTATTCATTTGCATTTATCTAAAATTCAAATGATAGCTGGATATCTTATATTTTTATTTACTAACTCTACTAACTCTATTCCTAGGGCACTTTAAGGGAATGAGCAACCCTTCTGGTTCTTGGATGGTTGGAAAGCAGTGCTGCTCAATGGTAGAAGAATAGCTAAGTTTTCCAGCTTAAGTTCTTTGGCTGCAAGCCTTGGAAACTGACTTGGAGGCTTGGCATGGTGGCTCACACCTGTAATCCTATCTCTGGCAGGCCAAGGTGGGTGGATTACCTGAGCTCTGGAGTTCAAAACCACCCTTGAGCAAGTGCAAGACCTCCTCTCTGCTAAAAATAGAAAAACTAGCCAGGCATCATGGGGACATCTGTAGTCCCTTCTAGGCAGGGAGGCGGGGGCAGGAGAATTACTTGAGCCCTGGAGTTTGAAGTTGCTGTGAGCTATGATGCCACAGCACTCTACCCAGGGTGACTGAGAGAGACTCTGTCTAAAAGGAAGGAAGGGCTTGACGCCTGTGGCTCAAATGGCTAAGGCGCCAGCCACATACACCTGATATGTCGGGTTCAAATCCAACTTGGGCCAGCCAAACAACAATGACAGCTGCAACCAAAAAATAGCCCGGCGTTGTGGCGCCTGTGGTCCCAGCTACTTGGGAGGCAGAGGGAGGAGAATTGCTTGAGCCCAACAGTTGGAGGTTGCTGTGAGCGGTGATGCTACAGCACTCTACCCAGGGCGACAGCTGGAGGCTCTGTCTCAAAAATAAATAAATAAATAAAAGGAAGGAAGGAGAAACTGACTTTGGCTAACTTCAGCAACAACAGGGAATTATTTGGAAGGCTATCTCTTGGCACAGCTCCAAGCATGACATGTGAGAGGTGCCCTGATGTTGTGCAGCATGCTGCTTTGATTACTACAGAGCTCACAGAATGCAAGAAAGATTTGGGCAACCATGCCTGGTAAGGACAGGGCCCCAAGCCACACCTATTCACACAGGTGACGCACAATTTGCCACTTGTTAGCTGTAGTATAATTCTGCTCTCACCTTTTCAAGAATGCAAGAGATTAAAAAGCAAAAGAGAGTGATAGCCTTTTAGGGAGAATTTTGAACTCATCCTACTTTGTTAATTATGTAAACCCTGCTCAAAATTCAGAGTAGTAAGACTCATAGGTCAAGGCAACTTAAGTCCCACCTGCTATGCACCTTGTTTCCTGGGCTACAACATTGTTTCCAGGAGAGACACTGAGTCACATGTCTAATCTTTGAGGAAAGCAGACATTAGTCACATGGAACAGACAGTAGACACTTCCCCAAAGGGAAAGCAAGTACCTTGAGCAAAAAAGTTCAGGGAGGATGCTTAGGGAGGCCACCCCAGCAGACATCCATTCCCACGACATCTCTGAGTCCTTGCCCTGTGCTGCTGCAGACCACTGAAAGGAAAGCTGACCAGCTGCAAGTCTGACCCATCACTAAGCAGTGGTTCACCACGGTGATGTCATGACAACCAGGCCTACCACAGTCAGGTGGGAGCGTGAAGAAAGTGATTTGTTGCTAATAAGGCTAAAAACAGTTTTAGAGTAATCTGCCTTTTAAAAAATAAATTAGAACAAATACAAGACCACATCCTCACTCATGTCACTCTGACTTCCTTGCATTGCAATAGGCATTTGAAAGTGGGAAGGGGCAGAGCTGGTATACACACCGTTGTAAACCACCACCACCACCACAGCCATTGGGAGGTGACTGCCACTCCTGCTCCACAAGAATTATGATGTGGCTTCACTTCCCTGTGACACTGGGGCAGAGGGGTCATCTCTAATCTGAGTAGGTTCATGGTGTGGGTCCTTCATGTGTGCATCACCCATCACCTGGTATAGGCAGACAATGAGAGTCTTGAGGGAAGATATCTGATCTTGGCCCCAACAACCTGAACTTGGCTTGGTTGAGGATCACAAGGAGGGAAGAGATGGGTCTGGCTGTTTAGAGAGTCAGGACAGCCATCCTGCTCACCAGTTAATTGGGTTATGGTGCAGCTGAAATTTAATGCTACATGTAAAACACTCAAAACAGTGATTGCCACATAGTGAAATCTCAGTAACTGTTGGGTGTATTATTTTAATTAAAATACAAATTCAGTTCCTATAATAAAGGTCACGATAATAATGGCTAAAACAAAAGGGAAGTGTATTTTCTCTCTTTCTCTGTAATGGTCCTGGTATAAGCAGTTCAGGTGCAGGAGGCCCGGGTTCATCCTGTCTTGTGACTCTGCCATCTTCGACGTGTGGCTTCCATCTCGGAGTCGGAGATGACTGCTCTGGCTCCTGCCATCATGCCCACAGTCTGATCCATGAGAAGAGGGAGAGGGAAGTGAAGAGCATGCCTTTTCTTTAAGGAACTACCCAGAGTGGCACATATCCTCCCACTCATATCCTGTTGGCTAGAACTTCATTACAAGGCCACGGCCAGCCACACAGGAAGCTGGGAATTGTCTGAGTTTTATTACTACAGGAAGAAAGAAGGGATGTATGTTTAGGGGCCACAACATTCCCTGCTGTGCAGTTTCCAGGCACACAAGCCAGGACTCCCCAGAGTTGTCTTCTGGAAACGCTCAGATCTCTAAAGGTAGCCCAGGAGTGTGGAAGAGCTGGGGCCTTGAAGGGAGACAGGCACCATGTGGGGTGGGAGGAGGCTGAGCACACCCTTCTGTCATACTCTGCCTGCCTCAGCTTCTGGCAGCTGGGCTCAGCGTTGACACACTCCCTGTCTCCTTGCCACCCCACCCTCTGTGGTCCCCCGTCCAGCTGACTCCCATCCGGTCTCCTTTCTATTCCCATCCCAGGCGCACCCTTTGGGGCCATACTCCCACACCCCCCTCACTGCTGGAGCCCAGGCATCCCTGGGGCGGGGTGGCAGCTGCTCCTTGGGAAGATGGCCTCCCCAGTCCCGGTCACTTGCTGAGACATGGACCCTGACCCCAAAGGGCCCCTCACACTGCATGGGCTCCCTCTTCTTCCCTCCCTCTGCCTAGGCAGCAGGAGGGAGGAGGGGAGCAGTGGGCTTGGCTCCAGCACCTTCCACAGAGACAATGGCTCTGACATAGAATAATCACTTCCCCTCCGCCTTCCCTCCTAGCCTGGCCGACTCACAGCTCCCAGTTTTACCTCCTCACATCTCCCTTTCCCTCCCACCTCCCTGATCTCTCTCCATCCTCTAATAAAGCTCTCACTGCACCTGCCAGGCTTCTGCCTGCTGCAGCACTACCACCCCCCACCCCAATTTTCTGGCTGGGGCTGGCCCTGGCCGGGTAACCCCCTCTCTGGGCCACAACTTCCTAATATAACCCTCTGAAAGGGGAAAGCTAACTAACAACCCTGTTCTGCTCTCATGAGCTGACCCTGCTTTTTCCAGTCACAAGGGCAGGCTGAGGCCAAATTTTCCATCCGTGGAGAAAGGCAGGGGTGGCGGGGGTGAAAGGGTAGGTGGCCCCATAGGCCAGGCTGCCTCCCCCTCCTTGCTTTGAATGAGTGGGTGCCTGAAGCAGGAGCAGATGCAGCCGGGTTCTCAGAGCTGGGCCAGGCACCGCTCAGGGAGCCAGGAGGAAAGGCAGAGAGGAACACATTTCTTTTTAATGGAAAACAGATTTGAGAGGAGGGGAAAACGAGAATTAGAGAGGATTGAAGGAAACTCCAGCCCTCCCAAGCAGAGCTGCAGGAGGCTGGCCCGACCTGACCCTCACGAGGGTCCTGCCTACCCCTCCTGGGCCCCGCCTCCTACCTGCCGCAGGGCCCCACGTCCACGTGCTCAGCCCTCACTGTCTCTCATTGAGTCCCCCAGCGGCCCCGGGAGGTAGGCTGACAGGACTCACCAGCTCAGTGGATCGCTGAGCGTTCAGCTGCTCAAGGTCAGCCGCCCAGGAAAGGAGGAACATCAGACCAAATTATGTAACTCAGGGATGGGATCACCTCCCGGCCTGCAAGGGATTTGCATGTATTTGCCTAAGTTATGCATCAGTACAGACTCTTTGCCTATATTTAGATGTAATGAAATAATTTTATCCTTTTTAAAACTAAGATGGGGGCTATTTTAAGGTAGCCAAAGGTTACCTATTCATGTATCACGCATGCAAAGCTGCATGGGGAATTACACAATTACACAAACCAGCTCACAACCACACAGGATCCCAGAGAAAGTTCTCTTATCCTTTTCCGCCACTAGTGGAATTTCTCACCTTGTAAAGTGGGGCAGGGGGGCACGACTGGGCCTCCTCTCATATGAGAAGGTCAGAAACTGCCCTCTCTCTCCAACGATTAAACCCTAAGGCTGTTGTATTGGCCATTAAAAGAACTGACCCAAATCTAGGGATGAAGGAAATCAGGCAGGGAGTAAATGGGAATCAGGATTTTGATGTGCAAGAAATGTAGTCTCCCCAAGGCACCTGTTGCTCCAGCGGCTAAGACACCAGCCACATACACCTGAGTGGCGGGTTCAAATCCAGGCTGGGCCTGCCAAATAACAATGACAATGGCAACCAAAAATAGCCAGGCATTGTGGCAGCCACCTGGAGTCCCAGCTACTTGGGAAGCAGAGGCAGGAGTATCACTTGAGCCCAGGAGTTGGAGGCTGCTGTGAGCGGTGATGCCACAGTACTCTACCCAGGGTGACAGCTTGAGGTGCTGTCTCAAAGAAAAGAAAGGAAAGGAAAGGAAAGGAAAGGAAAGGAAAGGAAAGGAAAGGAAAGGAAAGGAAAGGAAAGGAAAGGAAAGGAAAGGAAAGGAAAGGAAAAAGGAAAGGAAAGGAAAGGAAAGGAAAGGAAAGGAAAGGAAAGGAAAGGAGAAGAGAAGAGAAAAAGAAATGTGGCCTCTCCTCTTTTTTTCTTTCTAGCCCCACATTGAGCTTTTGTAACACCTTCAATTAAGAGCCTACTGGGTACCAGGCACTGTGCTGGGTGCCAGGCTTCCAAACATGAGTCAGACCTCGCCCTTGGCCTCAAAGTTCTCAAGATAGATGCATAAAGTGAGCCTACCCATATAAAATAATAAGACAGAATTATGTGCAGGCACTATGGGAACAAGAGGAGGAGCATTCAGCCCAAGCAGTGGGGGTGGGAGTTCAGTGAATGTGTCCAGGAGAAAAATGAAGCACACACAGAATGGAGTGTTAAAGGATGAGTAGGAGCTGGGGGGTGAGGGGAGCCCCAGCTGAACAAAGAAGAGGCTGTTGCAATTGTCTGGAAAGGGGATGAAGGTCTGAGCAAGGGTGTCATCAGGAGGGATAAGGAGGAGAGAGCAGGTATGAGAAAAATCTAGAACGTGAAGCCAGTAGGACCAGGTGAGAGGTGACTATGGAAGGAAACCATCCAGGGGGAGGAGATAGGGACGTAGAGGGGATCCAGCAGACAGACATGGTCTTCTGGTGGAGAGACCTAGAACCCAGGGAGAATGAGGCTGTCAGGGATACAGGAGAAAGGCAGATCTTTTTTTTTTGTTGTCTTTTTGGCCAAACAGAGCTGTTAGGTGACCCCTCTGGCTGAGATGTTACCCTGATTGGAGACACTGTAGCTCCAGCTGCTTTTAAGCTCAGGCAACATCCTGCAGCCTCTGGAGGATTTAATTCAATTGGACAAATGCTTATTGAACAGCTACCCCACATAGGGAAAGGGGAAGAGAGAGATGTAACAGTGATTGAGTACTTAAATTGTGTTAGTAGAGTGTTAAGTGCATTTACAGGTAATCTCATCTCCAAGGCTCTTCAGCCCTAAGAGGCCAAGTCGTTTCCCTCCAGGGGTCTCAGAGGTTAATCATTTGTCCAAGTTTAGGTGGTAAGTAAGAGGTAGTGCCAGGATGCAAATCCAGAAGCCGTGCTCTATCTCTGAGACACGTTGTTCCACCATGAACCCAGGAGGTTGCAAGTGACTGATACAGAAACTATCTTAAGTAAACAAAGGAATGCACTGGCTTATTTAACTATAAATGCACATAAATCAGCTGGCTCCAGGCACAGCTATATCCAGCATCACAAATGGTGCTGCCAACTCTGCCTTGCCCTTGGTTACAAATGAGTAAATCAATCTCTTTCCCATTTATGTCCATCTTGGCTCGTATATAAGGCAGAAGCGCAGCAGGACAGTTTCAGAGCTCCTCAGCCTGGGTTCCCATCCTGGCTCCACCATCTAACTATCTGGGCAATTTAGATGAGTTGCTTAACTTCTCAGCTCCCCTGTTTCCTTGTCTATAAAATGGATATAATAATAGGATTATATTACTTGAGAAGAGTAAATTATATTATCCATACAGTGTGCTTGGAGCAGGATCTGGCACCCTGACATAATCAGCTATCATTGTTTCTGTCTCCAACTGGTTCGAGGTGGGTCTCATTGTCTCCTAATATGGATAGCTTTGACAGAGAGATGGCCCCATTCAACGTCACCTTACATCATGCTTACAGCTTCTGGTCTTAGAGGAAGAAAGTTCTTTGTCCGAGTATAGATGTTAAAAATCTCAAAGCGGACCCTACTTGGGTTTAGATGGTGTGCCCATCCCTCCAGCCCTGTCTGAGCCCAGGAGATGGAGTAGTGTCATGAGCCACCCTTCATCATGTGTCCAACTCTGGGTGGTAGAGGTGGGGCACCACGATTCACAGCCCCACTTCTATACGTCACATAGAATTAGGAGATGGACGATTCCTTTAAAAATGGGGTGCTATGAAAAAGAAATAACATATGGCCACTGATCTGTGCTGGGTTCCATTAAGAAGGAGTATGACAGTAGAAAAGATGAGGCAAGAATCTGCACCACTAAAAGGCGAACTCTGCCAAACACCATAGGAGGAGGACTGCTAAGATTCCCTGCAATTTTCAGGAAAGAGGAGATCATGCATCTAAACGGGTGAATCAGTACAAGTTTTATGAAGGAGGTTGGCTCACGGGGATGGTGCCCTTTCAACATGAGCAACTGTGTTGGGGAAGGGGAGTGCCTGGTTTGAGAGTACACGGTATAAAAAGCAATCTAATCTTGAAAGAGGCTGGAAAGCAGAGTTAGCAACAGCACACACAGAAAACAGGCTGAAGTCAAGAACTGTTACATCGGGAGGGTAGAAAAGAAACAGCTATACATAGATATTCAATTATTAAGATTGAAAGCAGGGCACACATGACTGTGAGTCAGATGCTGAGGTCATTTGGAAAGTTCTGGATTTATGAGCATTACCATCCAGGTTGGGGAGAAGCCAAGGATAAGCAGAGGGCCAGATGGCAAGGATTTTTAAAGAAGAGTCTTAATTATTGATCCACTGCTCTCCAGAGACATCTATGGTTAGTCTAATTCAAGAGAAGTTGGCTTATACCCATGATAGGTATGCAGCCATTCATTGATATGCTTAGCCATTTAACATCTGTAGCCATTGGGCTGGGCTCTGAGCACACAAATAGATAAGACTTGGTCACTGGCCTCTAGGAGCATGCTGTGTGGCGCAAGCTGCATCTCTGTGCATGTCTGCTGGTCTCACACTGAGGCCACTCCTCTGTTGTGTGGCTGGCTCCCGCTGGACACGGCAGTCCAGTCAGTAAGCGTTCATTGACTGATTAGTTGTATTTCTATCCTCCCCCTGTGCTTGGATTGAGAGCCTTTAATGAAATAATTGCATTTCAATCATGTCTGGAGGTCCTGGAGGGGAGTGAGGAGGAAGCTGAGCCCTCTTCACAAGAAGAGCAGCAGCTGCCCTTGGCAAATGCTAGTGAAGAGCTGGTTCTGTCAGGGGAAAATGTATATGTCATGTGGGGAGAGGAAGAGAAAGGAGTATCTAAGATAAAGTTCATGATACAAGAGGGTCCAAATGAGGAGCTAAGGTAGATGGACAGGGACCTGGAAGGGGGGTGACAGCTGGGACTGAGACCCGGCCTGGAGGAGGAGCAGGAGAGCGGGAGGTGGAGACTGCAGTGATAGGGGGGCAGGGAGAAGGAAAGACCGAGTGGAGGAGTTTTCAGTAGCACGTATGAGAGAAGAAAGAGGACCAAGGGCTCTTCCTTGACACTCTGCCCATCGAGAAGTGCTCCTCCCCTTGAATCCTCGATGGCCTGCGACTACTTTGGCCAATAGAACAAGACAGAAGTGATGCGAAACTAGCACCAGGCCTGATCTTTAAGGCAGCCAGTGGCTCCTGGGGCTCTGAGCAGGTCCATCTTCCACTAGCCCTCCCCACACCCCCACTAGGCTGCCAACATCGCTCTTTCCCTTACCCTCACTGGTTTCCCGGAGCCGCTGACCTTCCCTGCTAGGCTAGGTATTACTTTCCAAAGTCTCCCCAGTAGCAGTTTTCTTGCATCCTGATTGGGAACCCGCTCAGTCCTGTACTTGCTCCTGGTGTCCCACGTGATTTTCTTGGGGCAATCTGAGTCCCTATCATTTTCCGCCCCTACCACCTTAATCCCTCCTTGAACAGGTGTCTCCAAGCAGGCAATGGCAGTGTACCATGGCTGGTGCTCATGCTTCTGGGGTGACGATGGGCTGCAGGCTTGCTCTGCTTCTTCTGTACCCCCAATCTGGTTGCTCAGGAGAAATGCAAGCCTTGAATTCTGGTGACTGCCCCAGTTGCTAGCACAGGCCTGTAGTCCTCCTTTGGCTGCTCTCTTCTCTTTCTCTCTTGACTCTGGATCTTCCCAAGAGAGCCCTCATCCCTCTGCAGAACCCGATGTGTACAGTGATGAATATTATGGAAATGGGTAAAGGCAAACTGCACAGAATGATCAGGGGATAAAGGAGCATGCCAAAGAGGGAATAAGGGCGCTTCACCTAGCTGCTCGCCGGGCCCATCTTCCCCAACTCCATGCTCTCCCCGCTGGAAGACCAGCCTGACCCAGGGGGCACCATGACTCCCACTTGTCATACTCCTGGCTCTGGGCCAGGACCCACTGAACCCTCCCATTGTACATAGAGGAGAACTGAGGCTCACAAGAGAAATTTCCTCTAAGGTCATAAAACTAATTACATGGCACTCAGAGCTCCTAACTTCTAGTTCACTCTTAACCATAGAGTTTTTCCATATCTGAAAAGGTCACAAATCATGTCTTAGAAAGGCCTCTGTTAATATTTGTAGCAATAATTATTCATATGATTCACTGCACGGGATACACTGAATCATATGAATTAATATGTAGTTTACAGAGTGCCACATTCTGAACTCCGTCAAGATGAAGGAAATATACTTAATCTTGTTCTCAAGAATTTGCATTCCAGGGCAGCACCTATGGCTCAGTGGGTAGGGCGCCAGCCCCATATCAACAAAAAATAGCCGGGTGTTGTGGCGGGCACCTGTAGTCCCAGCTACTCGGGAGGCTGAAGCAAGAGAATCACCTGAGCCCAGGAGTTGGAGGTTGCTGTGAGCTGTGTGATGCCATGATACTCTACCGAGAGCAATAAAGTGAGACTCTGTCTTAAAAAAAAAAAAAAAAAAAAAAAAAAGAATTTTCATTCCAATGGGAAAGGAGATATTAGTTCAGTCTATTAAAAAATGTTTTATGAAGTACCAGCTACAGATAAAATGTATATTAGGAACTGTGAAGACTAATATACTGAGTAATATATGGAGTGAAACATGGTCTCAAATTAAGCTTAGGATGTAGCAGGAGCGATAGGAAGTGTGTAAGGGAAGATATAACTAGCAATTAAAATGCAGGCCTGGTAAGATGGCTCATACTTATAGCTCTAGCACTTTAGGAGGCCAGGGTGGGAGGATCACTTGAGAACAGGAGTTCGAGATCAACCTGAGCAAGACTGAGACGCTCATCTTTACTAAAAATAGAAAAATTAGCCTTGTATAGTGGAACATGCCTATTTTCCCAGCTACTTAGGAGGCTGAGGCAGGAGGATCACTTGAACCCAAGAGTTTCTAGTGCTAGGCTGATGCCACAGCACTCTAGCCAGAAAAACAGAGCAAGACCCTATCTCCAAAAAAGAAAAAAAGAAAAGCAGAACAGAATGATGAATTCAGGTTATAGCGATTAAGTATCCGGAGAGGATGAGAAAACTGGGACTATATCTAAATGCTATGGTCTGGTATCTCGCATTCCAGAGACATTCCCATAGGTCAGTATGGACATGGTGTGACATGATCACCTCAGCATTGTTTGTAGTGCCTGGGAATTGGAAGCAACATAGGAATGGATAGTAAACATGTTGTATGTACCTGGTGGATACCAGTTACAATTCTGTAAAACAGTTATGGTGGCTTGGCACCTGTAGCACAGTGCTTATGGCACCAGCCACATACACCAAGAGTAGCGGGTTCGAACCCAGCCCAGCTAAACAATCCGAGTGTTGTGGCGGGCACCTATAGTACCAGCTACTTGGGAGGCTGAGGCAAGAGAATCACTTAATCCCAAGAGTTTGAGGTTGCTGTGAGTGGTGACGCGATGGCACTCTACCAAGGGTGACATAGTGAGACTCTGTCTCCGAAAAAACCAGTAATGGAGCAAAGAACAGGAAGCCAAGCGTGAGGGGCCAAGGTGCACACAAAACCAATTATGTAAATTAAGAATACACACATCTGTGAAATATCATGAATCTTTTTTTCAAGAATACACATATATCAGTGGCGCCTGTAGCTCAAGTGGCTAAGGTGCCAGTCACATACACCAGAGCTGGCGGGTTCGAATCCCACCCGGGCCTGCCAAACATGACAGCTACGACCAAAAAAATAGCCGGCGTTGTAGCCGGCGCCTGGAGTCCCAGCTACTTGGGGGGCTGAGGCAAGACAATCGCTTAAGCCCATGAGTTGGAGGTTGCTGTGAGCTGTGATGCTATAGCACTCTATCAAGGGCGATAGCTTGAGGCTCTGTCTCAAAAAAAACAAGACACATATATCGCCACTAACATATGGAAGGCAGATTAGAAGGATATATATTTAATGCACTGAGTAGCTAACAAGAATGAGAGCCAAGAATGACAGTGAAGGGTGGCGCCTGTGGCTCAAAGGAGTAGGGCGCTGGCCCCATATAAGGGAAGTGGCAGGTTCAAAATCAGTCCCGGCCAAAAACTGCAAAAAAAAAAAAAAAAAAAGAATGACAGTGAAAATAATAAAATATTATAGAATAAAACACAGGCCTCAGCTCGGCGCCTGTGGCTCAAACAGCTAAGGCGCCAACCACATACACCTGAGCTGACGGGTTCAAATCCAGGCCAGGCCTGCCAAACAACAATGATGGCTGCAACCAAAAAATAGCCGGGTATTGTGGCAGGTGCCTGTGGTCCCAGCTACTTGGGAGGCTGAGGCAAGAGAATCGCTTAAGCCCAGGAGTTGGAGGTTGCTGTGAGCAGTGATGCCATGGCACTCTACCCAGGGTGACAGCTTAAGGCTCTGTCTCAAAAACAAACAAACAAACAAAAAAAAAAAAAAACCACGGGCCTCGCGTAGACCAAGGACTCAATGAATATGATTAGCTCTGTGCATCCAAGGGGCAAAAATAAAGTTATTTAAGAGAAGTGAGTGGTCCTTCCTGTGGGGAGAAGATTGGGGCAGGGACCTGCTTGCAGGAGAAGAACGCTGACCCAATCAACTACCTCCTCATTTTTCCTCGACAGCCCCCTATTTCCTACGTCTGTCAGTTTCCCATATGGCAACTAAGCCAGACTCCCTCCCCCACCATATGGGTGCCCAACACCAGGCACGGGGAGCCCGCTCTTCATCAGCAACAGCTACCCACTGCCACAGAGCAGAGGCTTCTGCTTCTCACTTGTATGGTCTCCCCTCGTGTTACCTCACAACTCCAGAGCTTCTCACTCAACCCTCAACCAAGAGGTTTTTCTCAACCAAGAAAAAAGGAAGCAATATCACAAGGTGCTTGCAAGTATTTATTAACTCTGAAGTAAGACAAATCTGAGTTCAAATCCAGGCTCCAGCAACTTGCTGTGTGGCCTTGAGCAAATTACTTAACCTCTCTGAGCTTCATTTCCCCAATTAGTAAAATATAAATAATTTCTCTTACTTCATAGTGGCGTGGTAAGGATTAAGTTAGATAATATATGAAATCCATAGTGCAGAGCCTGGTACAAAATAAGGGCTGTTTATTTGTTTGTCTGCTGTGAGGTGAATAAAATTCCTAGTTCTGGAAGGGACACACAGCAGCCAAGGTCTGGGTCCTCACTCTAGCTGATCTTTGGAGTGTACCTTGGCCCCTCATTCTTGGCTTCCTGTTCCCTGCTCCAGGCTCCTCTGGTTCCCCCCCCCCCCCCACTTCTGGCTCTGTCACCTCCTTAGATTGAGAATAGCTCAACCCTCCAAATTACAGTGCCCCTCTGCCCCTTCAGCCCCTTGCCACCCTTCTGCTTTAAAGAAGAAAACCTAGCATTACAGTGCTGGCCTCTTTTCTCCTTAAAATGCCAAAGGAGATGAACACAGTGGGGGCCTCCTTTCTAAACCTGCCTTCTCCCTTCTGCAGCACTATTTGTGATGGAACTCTAAAGCAATTTATCACAGTAATGATTGCTGATTCCAGAATGTTATGGTGACTGATGGCTGTACTACCTGAAGCTCGCCTTCTAGGTTTTCTCTTTCACTAAAGAGTAATTGCTCGAGTTAGTGGTGGAGGAGGGTGGCTACAGGCTGTGAGATGCGAAGAGGGTCACAGCTCAGCTTGTCACCAACCCTGGGGTGGGAGGGGCAGGGATACAAACTAAAAATCAGCTGAGATGGCTCGTAGAGAAAATTTAAAATCTGTGCATTTGGGTGGGTTGTCCTTGACTTTCTCAATGCCTCTGACATATGCTCTGCCAGGAAAACAACCCCTGCTAAAATGGGGAAAGGCATGACAAATGTTGGGTGAGCCTTAGACGTGGTGGATCAGGAATAGATTGTTTCACATCACCCTCAAGGGCAGACCAGGAGGGAATTCAGTTGAGCTGATACCAGATGGATTAAGGTAGGCATAAGAAAGACACTAGTCAAGTTAATGAAAAGCAGCTTAAGGTGCAATTTATTTTTCAAGGAAACATTCTAGACATCTGCCTCTCTTCTGGGTGAAGGAGGACCATTTCTGCCCATCCCTAGGGAATACATTGTGCTTCACAACTTTCTAGGAAGCCCAGGAGGTGGGGAATGTGGGTTAGAACTTCAGGCTCTGATGTGTTCACTGAACATCCTGCCCTTGTCACCAGTGACTAAACTTGTGGAGGCCTTCTCACCCCCTCCAGAGCTCTGGCATGAGCATGGAATTAAGGGATGTAGTGAGTTGAATAGTGTCTCCCCCAAATTCACATCCAATTCCAATTTCAGGCTCTGACTTTATTTGGAAATAAGATCTTTGAGGATGTGATTAAGGATCTCAAGAAATCATCCTGGATTAAGGATGACTAGCATTTTTTTTTTTTTTGAGATAGAGTCTCACTTTGTTGCCCTGGGCAGAGTGCTATGGCATCACAGTTCACGGTGACCTCAAACTCTTGGGGTTAAGGGATTCTCTTGCCTCAGCCTCCCAAATAGCTGGGACTACAGGCACCCGCCACAACGCCTAGACTGGATTTGAACCTGCCAACTCCGGTGTATGTGGCTGGAGCCCTAGCCGCTGAGATACAGGTGCCAAACCTTTTTATTTTATTTTATTTATTTATTTATTTTTTATTTCAGAGACAGAGTCTTCCCTAGTTGTCCTGAGTAGAATGCCCTGTCATCATAGCTCACAGCAACCTCAAACTCTTGGGCTCAGGCAATCCTCTTGCCTCAGCCTCCAGAGTAGCTGGGACTACAGGTGCCGGCCATAATGCCCAGCTATTTCTAGAGACGGAGGTCTTGCTCTTGCTCAGGCTGGTCTCAAACCCGTGAGCTCAGGTGATCCACCCACCTCAGCCTCCCAAAGTGCTGGGATTACAGGCGTGAGCCACTGCGCCTGGCCCTGACTAGCATTTTTATAAGAATAAGAGAAGACACAAGGAGGAGAACACCACGTAAAGACAGAGGTGGAGACTGGAAGGGATGCAGCTACAATCCAAGGAATGCTGTGAATTGCGGGCAACCGCCAGCAGCTGGAGAGAGGCACAGATGAATTCTCCCTCAGAGCCTCCAGAGGAGCAAACCCTGCCAGCACCTTGATGTCTGACTTCTGTTTGCCAGAACTGTGAGAGAATTGAAGAAAGAAAGAGAAGTTTATTACTTTACTGGCAAAGGAGAAAAATATCAGACAATGTTCTCAAAATCCAAATTCCTGCTTCTAAGCAGAAGCACAGAGCTTTTAAAGGTTCTGATCTCATAATCCCATTTTGGGCCAAGACAATCCCATGGCTTCTCCCTGAATTCATCCCATCTTCAGCTGCCTCCTGTGGCACCAAGAACAAGAGACATTCCCTGTCCACTCACAACCTGAGATAGGGAGGTGGGTTTCAGTTCCCAAAAAGTTGGGAGACAGAAAATATTTTTACCATTTTTTTTTCCAAGCCATTCACTCCGCAGCATATTCCCTACTGTCAATTTTATGCTTTTCTATGGGAGGAGAGGCAATGTACTACTTACCTTGGGGTGCTAGGAAGGGTCTCTCATAAACTGTTTCTTAGGGCCTGAACTTAAGCCTGCTTCTAAAGGGCCACGCTTATCCAGAGGAGAGCAAGTAGCAGACCTTATTCATTCTAGATATAGAACTTTGCTACTGGATGGGATGTCTCTAGTACAAAGGAGGGTCCAATATCATTCAGGTTCCTATTTGGAGATCACTCATAGAAGCCCCTGGCTGACCACAGGACACTGTGTACCATATCCAAGTGCAGATGGCAGAAAACAAGGTTTTCCTGGATGGACACCGCCATGGAGTAGCCACACATAGTGATTCCTTAAGGAGGAGCTGCTGAGCTGCCTCTGCAGCCGCCTGCCCACAGCTTCCATCACCAGCATGCCATCCTCCATCTGCTTGGCCTGTTTTCCTGGACTGCTGATGCCCATATCCTGTCATCCTTTGATGCTTGTTGGCATACATGTGCAGGAACTTGGCAAACACACTGCCCCAGGCCTGCTCTTGGTAGAAACCCATCTTGGAACTCTAGATGCCCTCTCCATTCAGGTAGGACAAGACTCTACCCAGCCTGAAAAGATACCTACTAATACCAAGAAAAACTGCCAATCACCGAAAGGCTTGGGCCCCTCATGCTGGGGGTCCTCGTGCAGCAGGTCACCTCTCTGTGCTTAGATGTTTCGAGCACACAGTTTGTTGCAAACAGGGTCCTCCCGAATGAGGTCCCACCAAATTCATTAAGGCAAACACATAAATAGTTAATTTCAAATAGGGTCCTTCCAAATGAGTTCCCCCAAATCCATTAAAGGCATCACACCCTTAACCTGTATGTTCCTGTAGGTGCCTCGCAAGAGGTCAGACCAAAGCTTCATGTAGGAGAATGAGGCCCTGCGAATTCTGTCTCTACTTACTTATGCCATTCCAAATGTCAGTACCAGTCTTCAATTTTTGTTTCTTTGTTTGTTTTTGAGACAGAGCCTCAAGCTGTTGCCCTGGGTAGAGTGCTGTGGCTTCACACGTCACAGCAGCCTCCAACTCCTGGGCTCAAGCAATTCTCTTACCTCAGCCTCCCAAGTAGCTGGGACTACAGGCGCCCACCACAATGCCCAGCTATTTTTTTGTTGTAGTTGTCATTGTTGTTTGGCAGGCCTGGGCTGGATTTGAACCGGCCAGCTCTGGTATATGTGGCTGGTGCCTTAGCTGCTTGACCTACAGGCACCAAGCCCCAGGCTTCGATTTTAAAAAGGATCTTGGCACCAGTTGAGTCCCCACCGTCAAGTTGCATCTAGGATTTCTATAGGGATATGTGGATTGGAGCTCCTAGTGAAACAGGAGACCCTTGAGCCCCCTCCTTCATCATTTTGACTATCTCAAAGGGCCCTTGGCTGGCATAGCTATCAGAACACACAATTTTCAGTTTAAAGGTTACATTAAGCAGGCTGTAAAGGATTCGTGCCTTGCCCTGGTTATGGATACCCTTTGGCCAAACTTAGCTCCCAGTTGGGTAAAGAGAGATCATTCCTGACCAGTCATAACCTAACAGGTATGGGATTAAACAATTAGTTCAGGCAATACTGTCCCTGCCCCTCCCTGGTGCCCAAACAGTGGCAGCTGCAGGTGTTTCTTCCCCCTTGCTGTGTCCCCCTCAGCAGGGGGTAGTATGTGCCATCCTCCCTCTAATTAGGCCCTGGGCTGTGGCTCCTCCCAGCATCTCACCCCAACTGGCTGCAGTATTCCAGTGGGGGCTGGTGGACCTTATTTATCAAAAATCGTACATGCCCAGATCATTTTATATACCAAAAACAATGAGTTTAGGGAGAATTAATTTCTGTTATTTTAAGCTCCCTGGCCCTAGGAAAATAATACAGGGGAGTTAGGCAAAAGGGTTGCAGAGATATCCAGCCTTCTTCATTCCAAAGTGCACTGACAGGTGTTACCTAGTTTAATGGTCCAAGGTTTAATGTCTCCAGCACCTCCCAGAAGAGAGTCTTTAGAAGTTAGAGATTCACTGGTGGTGCCTGTGGCTCAACAGAGTAGGGTGCTGGCCCCATATGCTGGAGGTGGTGGGTTCAAACCCAGCCCCGGCCAAAAACTGCAAAAAAAAAAAAAGAAGTTAGAGATTTCCTTCCTTCCTCCCTTCTTTTTTTCTTTTGGCTCTCACTTTGTTCCCCAGGCTGGTCTTGAACTCCTGGGCTCAAGTGATCCTCCTGCCTCAGCCTCCTGAGTAGCTGGGACTACAGGCATGTACCATCACGCATAGCTAGACTATTTACCTAGTTCCCCCAATTTCTCCTCCCTCATGCTCACCCCAGGCATAGGCAAACAGCAACTTGAACTGTCCTCTAAACTCAGCCAGTAGGGACTGGCGACTGCCTGCCTCCTCACTGTGATACCACCTGATCACAACTTCTGGCCTCAGTTTCCCTAGATCCTTCCCCAGATGCCCTCCACAGAGGCTCAGTCCAAGAGATGAAGCCCAGGCAGTGACTGTTCACATAGACTCCTCACCTGCCTTACTTCTCATCCAGGGCTGCCAATCACAGAAAACACCCAGGGCCTGATTGGCCCAGGAGAAGTGCAGAACTGCCAGGTACAAGGTTCAGAAAGGTCAAACCAATGGAAACCAAAATCCTAGCACCAAAAATAGGGACCTCAGAGAACCCCCTAGACCTGGGGCCCATATAGAGGAAGCACTCATTTATCCATTGTCTTCATTTCCACCCAATCAAGGTATCTGGGAAAGACCCTTTCCTTTAAATAGAATGTATATGCTTGCATGATGTTGAGTAGACAAAGGCCCAATGCCAGGGCCTCTCGAAAGGCAGCTCACGTGATTACATCCCACTTAGGAACAAGCCCTGGTCTCCTGAGTCATTCTGCCTTTCTCCTCTCTTGATAGACACCTTGCCTGCCTCATAATCACTTCTTAGCCACCTGCTGCTGCATTGTAAGTTTATCACATTCTCAAAGCTGCTTTACCTTCTCTTGAGCTGGGGCAGGTGGAGGGGACAACTATTAAAACTCATTCTTCTCTGTCCTTTGCCTGCCTGGGGAGCTCAGAGCCAGCAGAGGGGGTGGACAGCTGTCCTCTCTTTCCCAGGCTTGGGCTGGGTGTGGAGGTGTTGAGTCATCAAGGCGGGCCTTGATGGGGTGCTGCCGAGGGAGCTGAGGGTGAACTCCCTCCACCCAGAGTCACAATGCATTGGGGAAGCTGATGGGGAGGGGCAGAGGGATCAAACCCTGGAGTCTTTGATTCCCTGGAGGCAGAGGACCAAGGAGAGCTCAACAAATTCATCCTGGGAGGTATGGACCAGGCAAGGCTGGAGGGAGAGGGAAGGGCTATACTCAGGTAGCTAAGGGATCAGGGTCATGGCAACCATCTGTTTCATGGCAAATCTTCTGCTTCATTTGCTCTCCCACACCTCCAAGTGTCTGTCAGTCAATGTGTCCCATGCTTAGCTCCAGAACGTGACCATGCATGGCTGTCTTCCTCCCACCCACAGCTGGTCGGAGTCTCAGCTAGACTAAGCTCTGGCCTCCTCTCTCCCAGCCCAGCACCCTTTCCTCCTCTGACTCATCAGGGGAGATGGTATGAGCGCATGGCCCCTCGGCTCTCTTCTGCTTTCCACCTGGTCCCTAACTATATTCAACATTCCAACAGAGAATTGCTCCAAGAACACAGCAAGTGTCCCCTTCCCTGGTGGCTGAGTTATGGCAAAGGCAGGTTGCAAGGCCACCTACCACTCAAGATTAGTTGCAGAACTAGAGTAGCATCAGGGATGACTGCTTTTGAAAATGTACAGCAACATGTCCTTAGAATCTCCATGATTCTCAAGTAAAGGAATTCTAGTGCCCAACAAAAGAGGTCCCAGGGATTGAGAATATGGCTGATTAGATCCAGAGGCGCGTCCTTTAGGAAAGGGCTGGGGGACTGTCAAGAACTGCTGGGCATGAGTTTTACTAGAGCCCTGGGGAGCTGCTTCCAGGGTGGGTGCTCTGAGCATCTTGGGAAGGGCCCTTGTAGTAGGAGAGACAGTTTCACCAATAACTAATGAACCTCTTTTTTTCTTTGCCCCAACTTAGTCCAGGCTCCTGCTTTCTAGGAATGGAGTTGTCTCAAGGTTTGGGGGGAAGAGACACCCACTCCTCACTTCCCTACCGGTCATGTTCCTCTAAAGGAGAGAACCTGGGAGGTTGAGGTTCTGGTTTGCCTTGGTTAGTTTAGGGGGAGGGGGTCGTTAAAGCTTCTGGGTTAACAAAGTAAGGGGAGCCGATGGCAGAGGGAGATAAGTCAGGTAAGACAGGAGAACAGTGGGTGCCAGATTCCTCTAGAAGGCAGGTTCTAGAATCCTTGTCTTGCTTCATTTATCTGTGGGGCACCTCTGTTCTTCATTGCTGCCGCATTCCCTCCTCCTCCTGGCAGAGCAGGGAAGGGAACACTGGGACCGTCAACATTTTCTCCTGAGCTATTTTGAGGGGCAAGAAAGGGGGGGGGACGAGGCTGAGTGGTGGAGCCCAATCACTCCCTTCTTTCTGGTTCCCACTGCCCCTCCCCCACCTGTGTTTTGGGGTTGCCAAGGAAACCGCACAGCCTATCTGCATCTTCTGTTTTGTTCCTGTCAAAACCAGAAAACTTTCTAAGGCCAAATCAGTGGGAGCGCTATCAGAGCCCCAGTCGTCAAGGAGAGGCCGCTTGGGCTTGAAGCCTCCTGCCCAGATGCACTCCCACACACCTGGGCACATGCACACGTGCACGTACAAGCACGCACCACCCCCACACACGCACACACTGGCAGCTCCAATCACGCAGCTGAACCAAACAGGAGGAGAGAAAATGGAAAACAAATAGGGGAGAATCCACCCTGTCCACCCCCACAGAGCCACACACCCACACTGCCTCCAGACTCCTCTCCTCTGAGCCCCATGGGGCTGCCCCAGGCAGCTCGCCCACTCCACCAGCTCCTTGCCACCTAAGGTGTGGCGGGTGCAGAGAATCAGGCTACCCCCTAGGATATGAGTCTTAGGGAGCAGGAAGAGAATGGCAAGCAGGGAAAGGAGTGTGGAGCAACGCCACAGAAACTCACAGTGGCAGTCACAGGTGTGTGGCTTTGAGAAGGTCACCTCATACACCGCTCAGTGTCATCAAGCTGCTACACCAAGTAGTGAGTCCTCCATCACTAGAGGTATTCAAGCAGATGCTGGATGCCCATATAAAGGAGAGCTCCTATAAAGGAGAGTCCTATTTTGCAGAGTGGTGGTGGTGGGGGGGGGAGTTTAGGATGAATAATCCCTGAGGTTCTGTCAGTAGGAAGACTCCAGAAGCCACGCCTTTGCATACCACAGACCCCTCAGCCTAAATTGCCTAGGGACTATGAGTCAGTGGGGCCACCCCTTCTCCACACCAGGCCTTCAGCAGCAAAGCTGACCTTCCCACTGATCGGCCAAGAGCCCAGTCCCTGTTTCTTTTCCCTGGAAGGTTGGAGTGAGTTGTAGAGTAGATGTGTAAGGAAAACCCTGGGGAAGATTCTTGAGTGTGGGAAGTAGAGAGGATAGCACAACCAGGTTGAGGCAACACCCTGTCCAGAAAGCCCATTTCTGCTTGCAATGAAGGTCACGTCTTGAGAACCAGCTAAGAAAGTGACATTACTTTCTCAAAGATCAGGGACCGAGAGAGGCAATCTCTCTGACCAGGAGAGAAGGGGGTTGATGTCAGGAGAAGGCTAAGTAGAGGCAGCATTGTAAGCTCTAGGATCAGGGATGGTGCTGTGAGCTGGCACCCAGGCTACTGGGGACTGTCATACCACCTGGGCTTTGCATCCCATGCAAGGGGTGAGTTGGGGCTGAAATCCAGCTGCACTCTGTCAGCCAAGAAGTATTTCTTGCAGGATAGAAGCTGCGTGGAGGAGGTGTTGTTGTTTTTCTGAATCTCACCCAGGGGTTAGCAGTGGCCTTGCTAGAATCTGTGCCCACATCAATCTCCTATGATCTTCCTAAAGTACAAAACGCATAGCCACCTTCCTTGCTTAAATGCTTCAACGGCTACTCACAGCCTAATAGGCAAAAGACGAATTTCTCTGTCTGCTTGACAGAGCCCTTCATCACAAGCCTCTCCCTGCCCATTTTCTACCTTGTTAATAACACTCTGTGCTCCAGCCATATCACCCTAAACACCCATACCTCCCTCTCCCTAAACTCTGCATTCTATACTTTCCAGCTTCCTCAAGGTTATTTTCAGCCTCAACCAGACAAGGAACTGAGTGTGAACAACAGAAACCAACTCCCACTAACTTAAGCAGACAAGGAATATTCTGGAAGGCTAAATTCTGGTAGCTCAAGAGTTGATGGGCAGCAGACCCCATCATAAACAGGGACCAAGGGATATTGGGTGGCAGAGACCACTCCAAGGTCACATAACAGGGAGTATCTTGCTGGGACCCTGCTGCTGATTCTACTCCTTCATCACCCACACTACCCACCAGACTAGATACCTACTGCTCAAAGACTCTGGACCAGGGCACCATGGCTGTGAATTTGTGCTAAGTCCCAAAGACCAAGTGGGGGCCTCTGATTGGCAGAGCCCAGGTTCTAGGACCCGCCTCTCTCCAATCTCACTCTGCCCACATGGGACTAAGCAATGTGCCCCATGTGCCCTCTGTAGTGTGTAGTGGGAGGTCGACTCCTCCCCCCACTAAGACTCAGGTCATGAAGAACTCTCTCTGAAATAGGAAAGTTAATACTAGGTAGTCACATGGCAAATGTCCACTTCAGTGTCCCCTGTCTGCCTCATCAATTTCCATTCATTCTTGAAATAGCGCCTCCGTGAGACCTTCTTCCTATCTAGGCATGTTTGTGTGACTCTCTATGTTCCCCTAGCATAGAGGCATTTACAACACACCTCTACCAAGGCCTCCTTATTTTAGCAAAATTATTTTCAGGTGTATCTTCCTTACTGGACCTGAGTTCCTTTGGGTCTTAGAGTGGGACACACTCCTCTGTGCTGCTTTCTCAGCATCCTCTGTCCCACCCTAGCTGGTGGCACTAGTGGAAGCCCAGGAAATGTGTGAGTAATGGTTGAGTGAATGTCTATCCCTGAGACTCCTCACCTGGTAGCAGATTAGCTTTTAACATGCTGAACGCCCAGCTGAGTACAATGAACGGGATACTCAGGGTGGAGTTGGGCGCCAAGGACTGAAGATGAAGACTATGTTTATAAGCATTAGAGAAGTTGTGAGCAACTGACCTTCTTCCTTAAAGGGCTGGGAAGGAATATCTTCCACAAGACCCTCCAGAGAGGGCCTAGTGAGGAATGCGTCCAAATGTAACTATGAGGCTTTAGTTATTATAAATCTGGAATCGTGTGTGTTGAGATGAAAATGCTTTCCAGTCATTAGGCCCCACTGTGAGGGTAATTATATAAGGGCCTGTTGCAGACACCTGGGCCAGGAGTGTGCTGGAGCTGCCCTGAGTGGCCCCCACAGGGGAGAAGAGTGGCAGAGAACCAAATGAAAAGATATGGCAGGGTAGCATATCTGCTTAAAATAGGAGAGAAGGTAAGCGAGGGAAGCCAGGAGAAGGAGGACACAGGAGTCAAGGCTGACGGAGGGGCAGGTGGGGAATGCGGAGCAGGACCAGAACCCAGAAGCCACACGCTGGAACATAAGAACAGATGCAAAAATAGAAGGTAGGGCTTAGGCTTGCTGCTGCTGGGGAAGGAGGCAGAGGGGGCGGAGAAATGAAGAGTGAATGCCTCCCTCGGTGAATCAAACATTTATTACGTGCCCACTACATGCTAGGCACTGTGCTAAGGCACTAAGGATCTAAAATTATAAGAATGTCTATAAAGATATGCAAACCCCTTTCTTTCCAGGATTTACAGAGCACTGAGGGAGACACACACACAAACTGAGGGGATGAAAATTGTTTGGTAGATGAGGAGATACACTTAAGAAAAAGAATACAGTGAGAACATAGTCAAGGGGCACATCTCCTAACCTCGATGAGATGTCCACTGAGCTCCATGTTGAAGGATGAGTCAGCCAAGGGGAGGAAGGTGGAAGAGGGTCCCTGCCAAGAGGACAGCATGAGCAAACGCATGGAGGCTTGAGCCATTGTGCACGTGGATATAGAGGTGGACAGGGATATGACATGAGTTGGGAGGGCAGGAAGAGCCATAAGCACCAGGATAAGGGCCTTGGACTTCAACCTGCAGGTGGTGGGAGTCATTGATGGATTTTCTCTGGGCACAATACGGTGAGATTTGCATTTTAGGGTTGTCACATTGAGTATAGTGTGAGAGTGAATTTGTGTGGAGGAAGACTGTAGTCAGGGAGACTGATTAGGAGTTGATTGCCACTGTCAAAGTGAAACATGTGGTGCCATATTATCTGAGACGGAGAACACAGAAAGAGAAGAGTTGGCAGCAGGGAGGGGGGAGGATGACACACTTTAGACAAGCTGAGTGTGGAATGTTTGTGGACCTTTACGAACATGTGTCTAGGCTCAGCGCCTGTGGCTCAAGCGGCTAAGGCACCAGCCACATACACCTGAGCTGGTGGGTTCGAATCCAGCCTGGGCTGCCAAACAACAATGACAGCTGGGCATTGTGGCAGGCCCCTGTAGTCCCAGCTACTTGGGAGGCAGAGTCAGGAGAATCGCTTGAGCCCAGGAGTTGGAGGTTGCTGTGAGCTGTGATGCCATAGCGCTCTACCCAGGGCAACAGCTTGAGGCTCTGTCTCAAAAAAAAAAAAAAAGAACATGTGCCTAACAGGCATCTAAATAAGGGCATTGAAAACTGAAGGCAGAAATGGAGAAGATGACCTGATCTTGGCTCTGTCAGCATATAGGTCATAGTTTCAATGGATAAAAGTGGACAACCACTCCTAGAAAGAAAATATACAAAGTGAAGCTGTGAGAGTGGGCTAGAACTCTAAGAAACTCCAGTGTGTAAAGGATGCCAAGAAGGAGTTCTCTAAGAAGGAGAATGCTAGAGGGAAGTTAGAAGCCAGAGGAGAACCAGAGAAGATTTAGGACCACATAGGCCATGGGATAGGAGCTTTCCGGAAGAGAGGAGAGGAGAGCAGGTCAGAAGCAGCAGAGAAATCCAGAAAGATAAAGACCATTGTGGTGCAGAATGGAGTCTGCAATGGCCATTGGGGTCTGCAGAATGGAGATAATGGATGATCTTTTTTTTTTCTTTTTTTTCTTTTTTTGCAGTTTTTAGCTGAAGCTGGGTTTGAACCCTCCACTTCTGGCATATGGGGCTGGAACCCTACTCCTTTGAGCCACAGGTGCCGCCTGATAATGGGTGATCTTTTTAAAAATGCATGTTGTGTGGGGCAAGATATTAGCAAGTGATGAGTCCAGCTAAAACGTGTGGGAGTTCCTTTACCATTCCTGCAAACTTTCTATGAGTTTGAAATAAAAAGTTACCCTCTAAAAGTGGGGTTTTATTTTAGAAACAATATAGATAATAATATAGATTTAAATAATTCTAGCCAGGGGGTTCGGTGCTGGTTGTGGTGCACACATGTAGTCCCAGCTACTTGGGAAGCTGAGGCAGGAGGATTACTTGAGGCCAGGAGTGCACTAATACTGTTCCTATGAATAGCCACTGCACTCCAGCCTGGACAATATAGCAAGACCATTTTCTCTTTAAAGAGAAGGGAAGTGGAGAGATTTAAATAATTCTAAAAGGTACAGCATAGAAAATGAAGATTCACCCTCTATCAGTATCCAAATTCCAACCTTCACCAGTAACTTTACCATTGTCGATAGTTTGGTACATTTCCTTCCAGATTTATTTTATTTATTTGTTTTTGTTACAAAAATAGAATCATACAATACATTCAGGTCTGCAATTTAAAAATATACCACATGACAAAACACATGATTTTGCCTTCATTTTTCAGCATAGTATATTATTTCATCACACGGATACACAAAAATTTCTTACTAATTCTGAAATTTCTTACTAATTCAATTAAAGAAGAGTTAGAATAAAATAACATACATGCATATACCCACCTAGCTTTTAAAATAAATGTTAACCATTCGGGTTTGCCTAGATGGGATGGGATTTAAAAGTCTTGGGGCAGCTGGATGTTGCCTAAAACTACAACCCGACCTCATCATATCCCTGCTTTAACTGTTTTGGTGGCTCCTATTGCCTTCAGGGTCAGTCCAAGCTCCTTAGCATGGCATTCCCAGAGCCCCTGAACCCCGGCTTGTGTCCACGTGTATTCCCCAGCACTTCTCAAACAGGCTCTGTTGACCTGCTGACCACCTACTCCGAACCATAGTTCCTTAAGGACAAGATCCATGCTTTGTTCTTCTCAGTGACTGCACAGCGGCTGGCACACTCAGCCAGTGCTCTTTAAATAACCTTGTGGACTGTGGAATCCTTAATGGCAGAGTAAAGGATTAGGTGGCCCAGCCTGACTGTTTTCTGGAGTTCTCCAATGACAAGGGTGCCCAGGAATACTCTGAATCTCCAGAGTCATGAGGGCCGCCTCCTTCCAGAGCCCTGCCCCACTTTACTTATGTTCTAACTGAGACAAGCAGCCTGAGGTCTCCATGTCTGTTCCCTGGCTCTCCTGCCCAGTTGGCCGGCCAGATACCCTCTCCATGGAGTCAGCAGGGAGCACTCAGAGGAGCTCGTTACTTACTTAATGGTCAGTGGCCCAGACTCCCATCTCCCAAATGAGCCCACAAAGGCTGTTTGGAGCCCAGCCCCGATTCCTGTAAACGGAAAGCGATTTGCACTCATTCCCAAGATGAATCATTTTGTTTTAATTGCCTGTCCTTTTGCTGGCACTGCCATTGCCACAGCTGCCTGCTCTGCCTTTTGGCCGTCTGCTGGCGGGACGCCCTTCTGGGCCCTGTTAATTACTAAGAAGGGAGGTTCAAGAAGGAAGAAACAGAGGAAGCCCCACAGAAAGAGCAGAGTAATGGGCGGCAATGGGCCAACACTAATGAAAATGGCTTGACTGCCCTTCAGGAGCCCAGGCAAAACTCCCAAATAAGCAGAGAGCAGTTCCCAACTTCTGGGCCTTTTGGAGGACTGCTCTCAAGAACAGACAAAGCTAAAATGATGGAAGCATCCAGCCTACCTGAATCCTTAGAGTTTTCCAACCTCGGTTCCACTAAGCTGGATTATCTGAGTGACCAGGAGACCTGGAGGGGTAGAAGGTGGCTATTAATGAACAAAGAAATTCCAAGACCCAGAATTAGTTCCCTGGATTATGTTATACAACGGGTGACATATAGAGAGAATAGAATTTGCACACATTTTTCTTCTCAGGCAACAATTCCAGCAAATCATGTAGGATGGCAGCCATGCTTTCTTCCCATCCACAGGAGAGCTGATCCTATAGATGAGGGAAAGAGTCCAGCACAGTCTCTGGCCTCTGCTCAGACTGATGGCACAGGAACTCAAAGGCTGTTCTGTGCCAAAGCCTGGGGCCCAGACTCCAGGCTGTCCCTCTAAATAATGAAGAGCCCAGGCCCACCAAAAGTTCAGGAAGGTACTCACTCTTCCCCTGCGGAATCGACTTTTAATCTTGCTCAAGTCCTGCACTGGCTGGAAAGAGGGAATGTCAGGGGCTGGGAAGTGAATTCTTTATAAAGGAAACAGGAAGACAGAATGACCCTAGGGAGCCTGCTCTCCCTCCCCAGCGTGCCTGTAGTGGGCGATGGCGACACGGCCCCCCCCAGGGACCCTTTCTGCCCAGGATCCTTGGACTCTTAGAGGAGTCCTGGCTTCCACAAATCCTGACCTGATGGGAGGACTCTGACCACTCCCCAGTGGGGTTTTTCTACAGTCCAGTCCAGTCTCTTCCAAAAAATTTGTGGGGAGGCTGGGTGCGGTAGCACACACCTATAATCCTAGCACTTTGGGAGGCCAAGGAGGGTGGATCACCTGAGCTCTGGAGTTTGAGTGCAGCCTTAGCATGAAGGAGACCCTGTCTCTACTAAAAATAGAAAAACTAGCAGGCATTGTGGCAGGAACCTGTAGTCCTAGCTGCCTGGGAGACTGAGGCAACAAGATGGCTTGAGCCCAGGAGTTTGAGGTTGCTGTGAGCTATGACGCCACAGCACTCTACCCAGAGCAACAGAGTGAGACTCTGTCTCCAAAAAAAAAAAAAAAATATGTATATATATATATATATATATTTGGGGCGGCACCTGTGGCTCAGTGAGTAGGACACTGGCCCCATATATCAAGGGTGGTGGGTTCAAACCCAGCCCCTGCCAAACTGCAACAAAAAAATAGCTGGGTATTGTGGCAGGTGCCTGTAATCCCAGCTACTTGAGAGGCTGAGGCAAGAGAATTGCCTAAGCCCTGGACTTGGAGGATGCTGTGAGCTGTGACACCACAGCACCCTACTGAGGGCAACATAGTGAGACTCTGTCTCAAAAAAAAAAAAAAAAAGATTTTGTGGGGTTGAGGGGAAATAACTGCTTATAATAATTTAAAACTCTGCTGAAGATGGCAAGCTTTCTTCGGTCCCTTTCTCCTCTCTCACCTCCCTACTGCTTTGCCTCATGCAGCATGATGGCTGCCTCTCCCCTCCCCCACCCCTACCACATTCTTTTCTTCCTGTGATCTGGCACTCTAAGGTGCCCGGCCCCAAGGGCCATGTTCAGAGTTTACTGAAGAACATTCCCCTCAACTTTCCTGTGCTGTGCCAGAGAAAGAGACGGGCTGATATTTCCCCATAAGTTGCCGAGACTCCAGGAAGCCAGAACCCCATGGAAACCGCGCAAGAATAGCCCAGACCTTCACCTGTCTACCTGGCTCCCCACTGCTGCCGGGAGCAAGTCCAAGGGCAGAGAAATGTGGGCTTCCTAAGAAAGGACATCTCGCTGAAAGAAGAAAGGAGACTCATTCAATAAATATTTTTTGACTACCTACTATGTGCCAGGCAGTGCTGCATGCACAGTTATGTACTAAACAGGCAAAGTCCCTGCTTTTATGGAGCTTCCATCCCACAGTTCATTTCAGAAAGTTAGAACTGGCTGAGGCTGGAGAGGCAGCTCCGGGCCCCAACCTCCCAGGCAGCATCCAGAGGGGAAAGAAGGATAGGTATAGAGGGTCTGAGCTGATTGGGAAGGATGACCAGAAACATCAAGTGACCCCCCTCCCTTCCTCCTCCAAGCCTGTTCCTCATGACTCCAGCTGAGTGCCTGCTCTGTCCCAGTCCCAGTCCAGAGCCTTGAGTAAACACTGGGAAGGAGAGCCTGAAAACCTGTTCTCCAGATGCTGTGGCTCCAAGACAACCCCTGGGGACAGAAACTAATGGTGAATAACAACCTAAGTTACAAAGGCCCAGGGAGAGGAAAGGCAAACAGGGAGAAGCTGTGGGAGGCATGGAGTTAAACTCAAGACTGCGACTTGTCTGCATTAAACTACACAAGATAATGTGTCTGCTTGTGAAAGCTCCAAGCAGAAAGCCTGATGTGTGTTGGTACTCAATAAATATTAATCTTTCCTTCCTTCCTTCCTGTCTCCACTGGACAATACCTCCAATTCAAACGCCATTATTAATCATTTGTAACATCACTGGTAGTAATAAGATTCATAAAAATCCAAATTGTGGGAGCTTTACCCTTCTACCTTCAGATCAGAGAGCTACACATCTCACTCTTGGCTGGGAAAGGAAGGTTAACATCCGTTGGCATCCTCTCATCCCCATTTAGGCTTTGAATTCAGATCATTCCATTCTTTGGATGTGCTCAAGAAACATGAGAAACACATCTTCAGCCAGGAATATGGCTGAGATAAGGGTTGAATGAGGTGGCCAGGCATAGCCTCCCTACTTCTCCCTTTCCTGTGGCTGCAGTTTCCAGGGCCCCACCTGGCAGGAGTCGGACAAGATGCTGAGGCTCTGTCCCAGTGCCTGCCCTGGGTCCTGCCATCTGATCTCAGGCCCTGGCCCTGGCTGCTTTCCTCTGTACCCCTTCTCTGCCCCTCCTTCACTGCTAATGGATCTCTCCCCCATGGATTCTTAGCACTCGCAGATACAGGCATTGATTGGATGAAGCCTTTATGTATTGCCATCGATTTTAAAGACACCAACAACAGTAAGCTTAAACTCTAATGCGATATAACAATAGCTCCAGCTCACAAAACACATTGGCCTCCTGGGAGAATTCTGAGCACTTACCAGGTTTTTTCTATGCAGGCAACAGTTGCCCCCAATCCCAGGAAAATAAGACAAAGTGAGCATAGGAAAGAGGGTGGCAAGGAGATGGGGAAGGAGATTTGCTTGCTTTAGAGGTGGGAGAGAGGAGAAAACATTTTTGAGTAACTGGCAAATGTATCTTCTTCCATTCTTAGACACCTCCAGCCACCACGGCCTCCGGTTGGGAGTGAAGGGGGGTACACAGAAGTGAAGGCACCCCCAGGGACCAAACCAGTGGCTGGAAGACACGGGGGTGCAGCCTCCCCACACCCTCCCTGCTGCACCTTCCAGGTGGCTCCTGCCTGTCTCTGGCCCTTCCCCATTCTCTTCAGTACCCAGGTAGCTCCCTCCCTTTCTGGACCCCTACTCTTACATAGCCTGAGGACTGTCCCTCTCAGAAACTGAAGACTGGGTGACCAAAGACACCTTGACCCTCCCCTTCCCTAATAACCTCCCTTGTGCTACTCAGCCAGATCTTTCATTTATTTCTGCTTTGGAGAGTCCCCATCCCACCTTCCATGCCAGGCCTGCCTGTCTGTGATCCATCCAACCTGTCAGCTGCTGCTCTCGCTGGTGGCCTTGCTTTAATACCCGATGCTTGGGCTCAGCAGGAAATGATGTGCACCCACCTCCACTTAGGCCCAGCGATAGCCCATCATCACCCCCACAGACCCTGCCCCGGGATTCCCTGCCTGCAACTCAGCGTCACTGCCCACTTCTCCTTTTGTGTTATTTCTCCACATCCTTTAGTGTTTAGAAACCTGCTTTCAGTTACAGCAGCCACTCTCTTCTGCATGTGGATAGCCCCGGTCTGGCCTGTCTCATGGTACAGCCAAACTGAATTCTTCACTATCAGGAGCCAGCAAACTGACATCATAAAACTATCTATGAGGCTGGGTGTGGTGGCTCATGCCTGTAATCCCAGCACTTGGGAGGTAGATGCAGGTGGATTGCCTGAGCTTATGAGTTCGAGACCAATTTGAGCAAGCGTGAAATCCCTGTCTCTAAAAACTAGCTGGGCACTATGGCAGGTCCCTGTATTTTCAGCTACCTGGGAGACTGATAGGCAAGGGAATCACTTGAACCTAAGAGTTTGAGGTTGCTGTAAGCTAAGATGCCATGGCATGCTACCAAGGGTGACCAAGTGAGACTCTGTCTCAAAAAGAAAAAACTGTGAGGATCTGTTGCACTGTTTCATTATCCTGTATTGATGTATTAAGCTTTTTTCCCCCCCAACTTGCTAAAATTCCACCAAATAGGAGTGGGGGGTCAAGATGAAAATTAGAGGAAAAGGGCTATGCATTTAAATCCAAACTTTGCTAACTCCCAGATTTGTGCATCCGGCTAAAAGGCTTGGTTTTATCCTCTGAGTTCCCAGACATCTTAGGAGGACATACAGATCTTCTTCACAAAATGCTTTAGAGATTTCTTTGGAGGTTTTTGGAGGAAGAAGCTATCTGATGATTTTGCCCCGTGCTCATTCCTCACCCTCCTGCGGGACTCACAGCAGCAAGTTTCCGAATCAGCAAAAAGTATATACAACGTTTGAACAGAAGGAGGGGTACAGGGAAAAGGGAAGGGGCCCGTAGGAGGCTCCATACCTGGGAGACACCACCCCTTCCCTCAGGAAACTTTTGGGCAGGGAAGGTGAACGCCGAAGGTCACATTCACAAAACAAAACAGGCCGGGTGGGGTGGCTTAGTCCTATAAGGACTACAGGACTATAGGACTTGGAGGCTGAGGCAGGAGGATTGCTTGAGGCCAGGAGTTTGAGGTTGCAGTGAGCTATGATGACACCACTGCACCCCAGCCTGTACACAGAGTGAGACCCTGTCTCAAAAACAAAACAAAACAAAACAATAATAATATAAGGCCCCAGAAATAGCAAATAAAATGTGTTAATACCTCTTCTTTCAGAGAGAATGCGCAGGACAGAGGACCAAATGCAGAGGATGGGAGCAGAAATGAGCACCCAGCCCTGCTCCCCTGGCTAGCACTTCTCCTGGGCCACCAATTCCCCACCCTGTCCTCCAAATAGCATTTCCCTGGGCCATAGTTCTCCTCCCCAAAGGGAACAGATGAAAAACTCACAGCAACAGCTTCAGGTCTCTGATCTCTGCTTTCTGAGTTTGCTGCTTACAGAGAACCAAGGGCCACCAGGACAGCAACAGGTCAGAACTTTATCCTAGGCCGTTCTCTCATCCAGGGCAAACAAGTTCTCAGAGAGAGACAAAGGGGAAGCCACAACCTCAGTGACCTGGGAGGCTAGGTGTTGGTTTGTCCAGCTTGATGTAGGAGCTGACGCATTCAACCCCATTCCAAATTTCTTTTTTCTTTTTTTTGAGACAGAGTGTCAAGCTATCACCCTGAGTAGAGTGTCATGGCATCACAGCTCACAGCAACCTCAAACTCCTGGGCTTAAATGATTCTCTTGCCTCAGTCTCCCAAGTAGCTGGGACCACAGGTGCCCACCACAATGCCCAGCCATTCTTTGGTTGTAGTTGTCATTGTTGTTTGGCAGGCCCAGGCTGGATTCGAACCAGCTAGCTCTGGTGTATGTGGCAGTGCCCTAGCCACTGAGCTATAGGCGCTGAGCCTCATTCCACAGTTCTTAAAGGGACCTCGAGGCTCTATCCTGTTCTGCCAGCCCCAGCCTGGGTTGCTACAGTGGGAGGGAGGAAAGGAAGAGAAAAGAGGAAGGGGTGCACGGCAGAGAAAGCACAAACCTAATGATTCCCGTTTTAGTCACTGAGCTTCTCTAGAAAAAGAAAATTTCAGGAGAAAGCCAGGAAAACATTGGGGATAAGGAATTCCCTGCTATGTCATCACTCTATCCATAGCATCCAGCACAAAAGAAGCTTTTTAAAAATGCATGTTGCATGAATGTCAGTGAATTAATCCCTAAACAGCTCCCCATCCTTCTTTCCTTCCTTTCCTCCAGGCCTGGCTCTGCCCAGGTTAGTCACAAGAGAGGGGGCTTTCTCCAGTAAGATCCAGGCCCGGAGCTCTCTGCACATGGTGGGGGCAGAAAAATGCAATGGCTTAGCCCAGATCCCAGCTCTGCTCAGCAGGAGGGCTGATGAGGCCTCTGGCTTTGAAAGAGAAAGTCTGAGAATGACAGAAAGAAGCTGTTAATAAAAACCAGAGGGGTGTGGCCCAGGGGCTTGTGTAAACACACACTCATTCACATAGATTTTCAATATGCATCTTTCTCAGATAGGAAGATGCATGCTCATAAAAGTAGAACTACTCATAAAAGCCGAAATGCACCATAAGATCCTGATATGTCCCAATGTCCCCCCCCCCCCACACACACACACACATACATACAACAGGAAGTCTTATGAAATCACACAACACTTTCCACCTTGCCCTCCCTCCCGTACAGCAGGCTTCTCCCAGAAAACAGTCTAGCCTGGGCCCAGAGCTGAGGGAGTAACTGGTACCATTTGCATTTCTCCTAGGAAGGGAGAGGTACTGGCAGCTCGAGATCCTGCACATTCCACTAGCAGACAGTCTGACACCCTGCATTTGGCCCAGCTGCTCGGGGAAACATGTCTTCCCTCTGACATTCTGATGGCCCTGGCTCCAGGGTGTCATACAGGATCCTTGGTCCCTAAACACAACACAACCCGGGAATCCTCACCCCCACCCTGCTCTGAGAGGGAGTGGATCACTATTCTCTATCTGGGCGCCCTCCCAGCACCGTTCCTTCCAGGCCCTGTCCTGTACTCACCTCCGAGAAGTTTTCTCGTGTTAAATTTGTTCTGGTCTAACTGATGTGGCTCCTCCATTATTGCTTGTCATCTGTGCTTACGGCAGGTCTGACTCATCAGAGGGCTGTCTCCCTCACTAGATGGAGACTTCCTGATCCTCATCTTCTACCTCCAGGGTCCTATAGAATTCTATCCTTGGAGTGCACTCAAGACATAATTTTCAAGGTTTTAAGGTCGTTAGTTTGCAGAGAATCCTGATGGAGACCAGAGAGACCTCAGAAGATAGGTGCAATGACGTGAACCTGAGGCCACTTGGGTTCCAAGAGTTAAGAGCCTTTCCCAGAATAAGGCTATTGAACTATCATACTAGCATGGCCTGGGTGGAGAAAAGCCCCCCCATCTGTTTTTTGTTTGTTTGTTTGTTTGTTTGTTTGTTTAGAGACAAAGTGTCACTTTGTTGCCCTTGGTAGAGTGCTGTGGCATCACAGCTCACAGCAACCTCCAGCTCTTGGGCTTAGGCAATTCTTTTGCCTCACCGTCCCGAGTAGCTGGGATTATAGGCACTGGCCACAACACCCGGCTATTTTTTCTTGCAGTTTGGCCAGGGCTGGGTTTGAACCCACCACCCTAGGTATATGGGGCAGGTGCCCTACTCACTGAGCCACAGGCACCGCCCACCCCCCATCTGGTTTTAAAGGTGGGAGATGCTTCTTGCTCATTTCCTTGAATTCCCCAAGAGGGTCACCCTGTGCAGGAGCACATGGAACTAAGCCAGCAAGGTGAGAAGGGCAGTCTCATGGAGGCCGTGGAGGGCAGGGGTCAGAAACCAGAGCCACAGAGAGAAGGAAGGGCAGGGTGGAGGAAAAGACAATGGAAGGAAAGTGGGTTTGGAGGAAAAAGTCATAACCAAGACAAACAGAATGGGGAGAAAAATAAATACTGGCAAAAAATAAATAAGGTGGTATGACAGAATCAGAAAACCAAGAAACATTTACAATGGCAAAGCTACAAGAACACTTTTGCCAACAAGTATAAGAAATGTAAGAAATATTCTCAGGAATTATGAAAGTATCCAGAAAGAGGGCTGGGGTTTTTAGCATTTTAGTGCCTATTATGGACTAATGGCATTCTATATATTAGATCTTTCAATTTTACAATATCCCTAAGAGGTAGGTGTTATTACTAATACCTTTTTCCAGCCAGGCGTGGTGGCTTATGCTTGTAATCCTAGCACTCTGAGAGGCTGAGATGAGTGGATTGCTTGAGCTCAAGACTTCAAGACCAGCCTGAGCAACTGCCAGACTCCTGTCTCTACTAGAAATAGAGAACTAGTCGGGCACTGTGGTGGGCACCTATAGTCCAGCTACTTGGGAGGCTGAGGCAGGAGGATTGCTCAAACCCAAGAGTTTAAGGTTGCTATGAGCTATGACACCATGGTACTCTACCCAGGGCAACAGAGTAAGACTCTGTCTCAAGCTCCACTCCCCACCCCCCACCAATGCCTTTTTATAGATCAGGGAACCCCGGGTTAGAGTGACATCTCCCAGGTCACAGGGAGATGATTTAAGGCAGGGCTAAGATTCAAATCCAGGTCTGATTCCAAAGTTTGTGCTGTTTGATCACACTTTTCCTTCTGTTCTCCAGCTGTGAAAGTCCTCTCACCTTGGACTATAGTCCTAGCCAGACTGAGGTCTGCCTCGGCATGATACAAACATTAACTGAGTGCTTGCTATATGGCAAGGGCCTCTGTCTGCCAAGGAGTTCGCTGTCTGGCTGGGTTGCCAGCTTTCTTCTAATGTTTGATGGCTTGGTTTTGAATCTCTAGGCTAACAGGATCCCTCTGAAATATAAATAGCTGTCCCTTTCCTCCAAGGTCATGGCCAAATTAGAGACAGAGACAAGAGGAAGCTGTTCTTGGTCACCTAATCTGGATCCATCAACTCCCAGTTAGGGAAATTTTCTTAGGGAAACTTAATCTGCTCTAAATTCCAGGTCCTTCTTAAGTGCATTTATTTGGGGAATGTGATCTTGGGAAGATGGTAATGAACCAAGAAAAGAGGGTAGTGGAAAGGTTACCCAGAGCCTACTTCCATAGGCCCATTTTCCCCTAAAGGCAGCAGTGGTCTCCTCCCTGACTCTCTTCCCTGCTGAGACAGTGGGATAGGTGGGGAGGGTGGAAGAAGTGGGAATTATCAGACGGGTGGGGGCACTGAGAGGGATGTAAAAAAGACTAAAAGAGCTGCCACCCAGAGCCCATGTCTCCTCCTCACACAGCCAGAACTCACTAGCCCAACTAAGGAAAGAACACCTGACCCTGACCATGCCGGAGGAAGGGCAGGTAGCAGGATGGGGTCCTGGTTGCACTGGGGTCTTGGGAATCCTTGCTTTAGGCTTCAGGCTTAGACTAGAGCAGTTCCAGTGTCCAGTGAGTTACTAAAGTCTTGCCTAGAGGCTGGGGGAAGGGAGCTAGGACTAGACATAATTGTATATGAACTATTCAGACATATTAAGATACAAACACTAATATGAACACTTTAAAACTCCCCTTTCTAGCTTAAATAAACCACTGATGATACCACCGAAAACCCTCCCTAGTCCCCCACCCCCCACCCCCCCACTGACTGCTGTTCTGGCTGGTGTGGATTTGAAGCTCACCATCCTCGGAGTATTCTCCACCCTAAGGCTCCTGCCTCTCCTTCTGTCACACTTCTGTCACCACTGGCATTTCTCTAACTCCCTCATATCAGGACTCCATTCATCCAGGGCTGTTAGATAGGGCTCCCCTTCCTGCCTGGCCTCTCTCTCCCTGCCCAGGTGGCTGAGCAGACATCAATATTTATGTGAATCCACCAGGCCGGCCTTCCACAGGGAGGCCCAGCAGAGAGAGGCAGGAGTGGCCATCCCCAGCATGGGTGGGCTTTAACTCAGAGCAAGTGGAGAGCTGTGCCAGGCCCAGGTGCCTGGTATCTTGGGATGGGCTGAGGGCAGTGTGAACCAGGAGCTGGCCAGGCCCACAGACTCCAGCCCTCATGCCTGCGGGACCTGACGGGCACTCATGCCCCTCTTCTCACGGTGGCAGCCCCTCCCACCCTGGCTGAGGTTTGCAGCTCCTGTTTACTCTGGTGGTGGGCCAGGCGAAATCCCTGGGTGAGGCTGAGGGGAGAAGATAAGCAGTTTATTCACCCCCAGGGTGCAAGGCTGCAACACAGCTGCCTGGCTGGAGGAGGTTTTGGAGAGCTGACTGATCTGTCCCCAGGGCTCCTGTCTACCCACCAGCAGCCTCTCCTCTCAAACCTATTATGTGCCACACTCCTGAATGGGCACCCGGCTCTCCCGTGTTCCACATCAATCACTCCACGTCCTCTCAACATGGCCTCTTGGTTCTGGTCCTACTATCCAAACCAAGGACAGGAAGGATGGTCCTCCTGGTCCATCCTTCTCAGGAAGCCTTTCTTGGTTAAACTTCCCTGGCCCTGACTATTCATCCCTCCACGTTCCCTCTATTCTTCATTATGATCAACTGGCACAATGATAATTTTTGCTGGTAAAAATATGGCCTCATGTACTGAGCAGTATCTTCCATGCCTCGACAAGCTTCTGGAGAGCAGGGACCATAGCTAATTCATCCTGGAGATCTTTCACAGCTGCTTTCACAAGTGTTTGTTGAGTGACTGGAAAACCTCTGCCCTCCGCATCTCTCTGAGGGTTTCTCAAGGATGGGGCCACCCACGTTTTCTCTTTTCTTGAATTCTCCCAGCAGAAACAATAAAGGGACACCATTTCTGATCATTGCATGAGTGGAGAAAAGCCCTAAAGAAGTGTTTGCTAATAACTAATGAGCCTCCCTCCCCACCACCCACTGCTCACCTGCTCACCCCAAGGTCCACTAAGCAGCAGGAGCAGCATTTATTATTATTGTTTGTTTGTTTTTTGTAGAGACAGTCTCACTTTATCATCCTCAATAGAGTGCTATGGCGTCACAGCTCACAGCAACCTCCAACTCCTGGGCTTAGGCAATACTCTTGCCTCCCAAGTAGCTGGGACTACAGGCACCTGCCACAACACCTGGCTATTTTTTTGTTGCAGTTTGGCTGGGGTCAGGTTTGAACCCACCACCCTCATATATGAGGCCGGCACCCTACCCGCTGAGCCACAGGCACCACCCAGCATTTATTATTATTATTATTATACTCTCATCACATTCCTTTGTAAACCCTGGCTGATCTTGTTTTGGTTTGAGGGACCTGGTCTGAGCCTTTGTCTTCTCATTCACTAGACTCTACTGATGTTCTTATCAAACACCCTAAAATGACAAAACAAGCTTCCTGCAGCTTTCCCATTTCCACCCTAAAATGGAGTCTTTACCATATATTTGATCTTCATGTGTGTGTCTCCATTCTACATATAAGGAGACTGAAGCTTGCAGAGATGGAGTAACAGATCTGGAGTTCCCAGTTTGGACACAGGTCTTCTGATGCCAGCCTACCTCATCACCCCGGCACCGCTCCAACCCTCTCACCACCTCCAGCAAGGTGTCTCTGCCTTTTGACTGCCCACAAAGGTCTTAGAGGACAATGAAAGCTTCATGCAAGAAAAGAGAAGACTGAGGTGGCCTTAGGTCCATACTAGGGATTTTTGGTGGGCATGGCAGCTCCCGATGGAGAGCGGTTCTGGCCAGGCAAAAGAGGTGCCACTGCAGAGCCAGTATTCCTGCCTGAGGAGCTCCACACTTCCTTCCACCCACCAACGGCTCAGACAGCACCATAGATCAGTGATTTTCAACCAGTGTGCCCTGGCCTACTGGTGTGCCGTGAGAAGATCTGAGATATGCCACAAAAAATGTTTTAAATCATTAATTAAACTATTTTCAAAAGACGTTCAAAACACAATAAGTACATTCTTTGTTTTATTCTCTCTTTTTTTTTTTTGTTTTGGTCAACATAATTTAAGTTTAACTATAGATTCAAGTGTGCCTTGAGATTAGAGAAGGTTGAAAAACTGTCAAGTAGCACAGATACATCCAAGATGCCCCCCTGCTTTTTTTACTCTTGGCCAGATGTGGGCAGCACCCAAGCTGTCCTTCTTTTGGTTTCTGCAAGGGCCCACATGGTTACAGCTGCCACATTCTGAAGACTTAGCACAGAGCCCTCTGTTAAGCACACACCTACATCATCACATCTTCCTCACTGAAATTACCCTCAAGGAAAATGAGTCCTTGTTTATAGATGAGCCAATGGGACTCCAGAAAGTTAAATAACTTGTCCTAAGACTTGTAGCTAGTAAGTGGCAGTATGCAGATCCAAACCCAGGTCTTTCTTTTTTTTTTTTTTTTTTTTTTTTTGAGACAGAGTCTCACTCTGTTACCCTAAGTAGAATGCTGTGGCATCATAGCTCACAGCAACCTTGAACCCTGGGGCCTAGGCAATGTTCTTGCCTCAGCCTCTTGAGAAGCTGGGAGCACAAGTACCCACCACAAAGCCTGGCTTTTGTTTTTTTTTTTTTTGCAGTTTTTGGCCAGGGCTGGGTTTGAACCTGCCACCTCCACTTTTAGTTGCTGTCAAAAGCAGCTCCCCGAGAATGTATTAGTGAGCCCCCTTTGAGCCACAGGCGCCACCCCCGGCTAGTTCTTCTTTATTTAGTAAAAACAGGGTCTCACTCTTGTTTAGGCTGATCTCAAACACCTGAGCTCAAACAGTCCGCCTGCCTTGAACTCCCAGTGTGCTAGGATTACAGGTGTGAGCCACCGCGCCCAGCTGCAAACCTAGGTCTTTCTAAAGCTAATTCAAAAACCTCTCCATTATACTGCTTCCCATAAACTGTGATTTCCACCATCCTACTCATTAAGACTGCAGATCAACTAGGCCAGGAGATTTATTTTTCATTTTATTTCTTTATTTTTAATAGCTCATACATTCAAATAGTTCAAAACATATAAGTTACAAAAGAGTATCCTATGAAAAGTCTTCCTCTCCTATTTGATCCCCAAACATGTAATCACTCTTCCCAGAAGGAACCAGTGTTATCTGTTTGGTATATATCCTTTCATATATACATTATGCAAACTCAGTAATCATGCATAAATATTCCTTCCCCACCCTTTTTAA
This sequence comes from Loris lydekkerianus, assembly GCA_963574355.1. Classification (NCBI taxonomy): domain Eukaryota; kingdom Metazoa; phylum Chordata; class Mammalia; order Primates; family Lorisidae; genus Loris; species Loris lydekkerianus. The sequence goes on along the minus strand of CAUYPK010153527.1, from coordinate 16,056 downwards.
CAAATGACAGGATATTATACACACTGCTCTGTGTTTGCATTTTGTACCAAACAATATGTTCTGGGGTTTATTCCATATCTAGACATAAAATGTTCCTCATTTCTCTTGATAACTACAGAGTATTCCATTGTCTACAAATCCATTTAACCAGTCCTCTATGTTTAGCTTGTTTCTAATCTTATGCTATTAAAAAGAATGTGACAGTGAGAAACTCTGCATATAATGTCATTTTGCACATGTGCAAGGCCATCTGTAGGATAAATTTCTAGACATGAAATTGCTGAGTAAATAGGCTGTGGAATTAAACATTCCCCCACGTGAGGCAGAATAGATTGAAGGAAAGAGCCTTCTGGTGCCTTTTATCCTGACCCTGTCACTTCCCAACTGTGTGACCTCAAGTGAGTTACATAGCCTCTTTACTCCTTGGTTTCCGAGTCTGTTAAAGTATCTGCCTCCTTGTAGAGTAGCTGCAAGGTTCGAGTAAAAGAGGTAATGTACATACTGTGCCTGGAACAAAGGCTGGCTCCAGAGATACTGACAGAGGGGGCAACGGTCCGTTCCCTTGTTCTCCATTGCTAGCAGAAGCTTTTCCCACTGACCTGTCCTCTCCCCCTCTCCCTCTCCCTCTCTCTCCATTACTTTCTTGCACTGTAACACTTCCTTACACCATCTGCCTGGTACCCTAGTCTTTTGTGTATATCTCTTCCCAATCTGGGCTATCTCATTCATTTCTGAAACACCCTTACGACCTATCATAGGTCGTATGGGACACAGGAGTTGCTTGGTAAAGGTCTGCTGAATCAAAAGTCACTCTGGAAAGTGTCCCTCACAGCTCAACCTCCTACATGCTTGGTACTTCAGCAAAGAGAGACAAGGGTCACCTCCAGCCAGCAGGCTGAAGAGGCAGCCAGCCTCCCTTCCTTCCTCACTGAGCCTTGGTAATCAGGAAAGGTTTGTAAAACCCCCAGCTTCTGCACACCTAGAGCCTGGTGTAAAACGTTCAGAAATCCTGCTTCTGGGGAGGAGGGTGGAGCATGTCCCCCTCCCCTCCCCCCTCCGTCCCCTTCCTCGGTGTCCCCAGTTTGGACTGCACACCACCGACCGGGATCTCATCGCTGGGGACTGTTGCCCAGAGAGCGTAGGGAAGTGGGAGGAAATCATTTCAATTTCTCTCTGGGAGCATAAATGCTTTTTTAATTGCTGTCAAAAGCAGCTCCTCGGGAATGTATTATTGAGAGCAGTGGAAATGAAAAGAAGAAGAAAAGCAGCAATATCTCCTTGGCTGGCATGGCAGCCCTCCCACTGCTGATCGTCCTCCCTGCTAGACTCCAGGCTCCAGACTCCCCTCATCCACACGCTGGCTCTCAGGGTCTCCTCCTCCACCTCCCCTGCCCCAGGCCTCTCTTCCCACCCGCCTGGAGTTTTGGTTTCCCGGATGCTCTCTGTAGTCCCTACCTTCCTCCCTGCTCCGGGTCGGTCTCTTCCGTCCTCACTTGCTGTCTCGGCCCTTACTTATCCCCATGCCCATCACTCTGCAAATGCAGCCTCGCCTTCCTCTGCCCTGGCCTTCCTTCTTACCTCTGGGCCCCGCCTTTGCCTTCAGCTCCACGGTGAAGCCTCTGCTTTCGTCTCTCTTCTCTGCCTTTCCCAGGTAACCCCTCTAACCACTGCATTCTCACCCCCTCTCAGCGCCTCATCCTCTCCCTTTTCTACTTGGCTACTTTCCCTGGGGTCTTGGACCCTTACACCCCTAAACCTGGGACATAAATATTTTTATTTTCGTTCTCCTCTTGCACCCAGACCTCCACCCATTTTCAAAATTCCCAGTCTTTAATCCTTGCTGCGTGTCTGTGGTCAGGTGGACTTTCATCTATCCTGCTGGCTTTGCGGGGCCTGCTCTCATAGAACCCAGACGAGCTAGCTCTAAGGACCCCAGGTGCAGAGAACACCCAAGCTCCTTCCTGAACTCCAGCCAGTGTCTCAAGATCCTCCCCTTCACAGAGTTCTCTTGCAATAGGTCTCAGTTTTCTCTTTCCTTATCCCAGAAGCCGCCAGTCCTGTGGGCTGGATATTCCAGGGCCCCAAAAGGACCTCCTGTGCCTTTCAGAAGGCACAAGCCTTCAGGCCCACCTGCTCCTCTCTACCCCTTCCCCAGCGGGAGGGAAGGGAGTCAAGCTGAATATTCCAGTACAGCCCCCTCCAGACGAGCTCATAAATACTGGCTGATCCTGGGGGACAGGAGCTGTTCTCTTGTGGAGCCCGGGAGAAGGGTGACAAGGCTCATTTATCTCCTCCCATTCTCTCACCAGCGCCTTCCCTTCCTCCCTCTTTCTTATTCCCCTTCTCACTCCCAGAGCCTAGAAGAAATGAGGAATGGGATGAGGAGGAGAAAGGATAATTGAATCTCCAGCTCTGCAGGCTCTCAATACCCTCAAATGTTTACAGAACAGCTACCGAGTGCTGCTGACTTACATAGCAAAGTATGCCCAGCCCTATCCCTGTTCCTCAGACCTCCCCCCCAAACTATCCTTCTCTCCACACTGCCAGAGGTCCTGATTAGAGCCTCACTCCCCATTCCAAAAGGACCAGAGCTGTAGCCTGAAAAGTAGTTGCTATCAAAGCAAATCTAGTTGCATATGATGGCTGCATAGTTTTAGTTTTCGGACCAAAAGGCAGTAAATTTCCCAAACTTCTCTGCAGGACAGGCCCCTGTTCCTACTTCTCCTCCCCTATGCTGAGCTTCAGCACCCCCATCTCTCTCACAGGGCTCCCCCACCTCTGGGGCCCATAGCACCCCCAGTCCTGCCAGCTCCCAATGCTAGCCAAGTCTGGTTCAGCTCAGCTGGATCTGACCCTCCAGGCTTGGCTCTGCCTCAGTGGCTCAACCTGTTCATTAAGCTGTATCTTCTGCAATGCCTGTATTTGAAGCTGTGGAAGCGGGTTTATTTGTTTGCTCGTTTGTTTGAGACAGAGTCTCATTAAGTCGCCCAAGGTAGAGTGCCATGCCATCGCAGCTCACTGCAACCTCCAAACTCTTGGGCTTAAGCAATTCTCTTGCCTCAGCCTCCCAAGTAGCTGGAACGATAATTGCCTGCCACAACACCTGGCTATATTTTTGTTGCAGTTGTCATTGATATTTAGCTGGCCCAAGCGGGGTTCCAACTCGCCACCCTTGGTGAATGTGGTTGGTTCTGTAACCACTGTGCTAGGGCACTGCCCTAGAATCAGGTTTCTTTCAAGTCCCTCTGAGGCTGCATCCTCTCAGTTCTTACCACAATCCCACCCCACCAGGACGTCCTCTGGCCCATAGCTACCTGAAAGGCACCATGACCACACCACCACTGTTAAGCAAAGTTCTGTCCTACCCACCCTCCAACATCCCAGGCAGACTGGCTGCCTTGAGTACTGCCTTGGGGTCAGCTAATGCCAGGCCTGTGCCCCTGATGAAGGGGTCTGGAGGATCATGCTGTCTTCTTTTCTAATCACGCTGCAGCAGATAAACAATTACCAAGGGCTGCAGTAGACTGGGGGAGGGGGAGGGGGCGCGACAGGGGCTCCTCCTCTCGTCCCTCTAGGGTCCCCCTCCATGCTAGCACAGTGCAACACATAGGGGCTGAGGGGCACTTTCTTCCCCAGAGAACTCATTGCTCTGTCTCCTCTCTATTGTTTTCACCTCGCTTTCTCTGTATCTCTCTTCTGAGTTCTCCGCTCCTCTCATTTTCTCACATTTCTTCAACTTCTTTTCTGCCTTCGCCCTTCTTTATTTCTCTCCCCCCCTCCCTAGTCCCTTCTCACCCCACAAATCCATTCCACCTTCCCTCCTGCCTCTATATTTAGCTCAGAGCTGGGGGTTTAGAAAGGCTGCCGCTGCTGGAGCTGGCATCTAGTGTTGAAGGGTCTGTTAGCATTTCCATAAGAGGCTCAGCTGGGATGAGTTTGTAACTGACACATTTCCTTCCTTAACTGCACCAGGTCCTGGGCTGAGCGTAGGCAGAGAGGGAAACTGAGTACATTGGAGAGTTTTCCCCAGACATACGCAAGCTCTTTTTTCTTTAATTTTAATTTTATTCAAATTAATATGAAGGTATAATATTTAGGTTACATTGTTTTCATTTCCAGGGTAAAGTTCCATTTGTAGAAGAGCCCCTCACCCTGGGGAGCGTGTTATCCACCCTCACAATGCGCACGTTAGGTGAAATCTTGCCTCACGCCCTCCGTCCTTCTGCTGCACGTTAGGTGAAATCTTGCCTCACGCCCTCCGTCCTTCTGCTACACATCTTCCCCCCTCCCCACTCCGGTTTCCCTCTACCCCCCCAACCTGGACTATAATAGTGTTTTATTGTTCTTATGAACATGTAATTATTGTTTGTATATTGATTTCATATTAGTATTAGTACATTGGAAATTTATTTTTCCATTCTTTTTTTTTTTTTTTTTTTGCGGTTTTTGGCCAGGGCTGAGTTTGAACCCGCCACCTCCAGTATATGGGGCTGGCACCCTACTCCTTGAGCCACAGGCACTCCCCAATATTTTTCCATTCTTGAGATACTTTACTAAGAAGAATGTATTTCAACTCCATCCTGGTAAGTGTAAAAGATGAAAAGTCTTCATCTTTTTTAATGTCAGGATAATATTCCCTGGTATATATATACCACAGTTTGTTGATCCATCCATAAGTCGACAGACACTTGGGTTGCTTCCATGACTTGGCAATTATGAATTGAGTTGCAATAAACATTCTAGTGCAGATGTCTTTGTGGTAAAATGTTTTTTTGTCCTTCTGGGTAGATACTTAATAATGGGATTGCACAGTCAAACGGAAGATCTATAATACCTTTAGATGTTTGAGGATTCTCCACACTTCTCTCCAAAGAAGCTGTATTAGTTTGCAATCCCACCAGCAGTGTAGAAGTGTACCCTTCTCTCCACATCCATGCCAGCATCTGGTGTTTTGGGACTTTGTGATGTGGGCTAATCTTACTGGAGTTGGGTGATATCTTAGAGTGGTTTTGATTTGCAGTTCTCTGATGATTAAACATGATGAGCATTTTTTCAAATGTTTGTTGGCCATTCATTCATCTGTCATCCTTGGAGAAATTTCTGTTCAAATCTCATGGGCATGGCTGGGCACCCATAGGGTGCTGGCCACATAAACCGAGGCTGGTGGATTCAAACCTGGCCCAGACCTGCCAAACAATAATGACAACTACAACAAAAAAATAGCTGGGCATTATGGTGGGTACCTGTAGTCTCAGCTACTTTGGAGGCTGAGACCAGAGAATCGCTTAAGCCCAAGAGTTTGAGGTTGCTGTGAGCTGTGACGCCACAGCATTCTACCAAGGGTGACATAGTGAGACTCTGTCTCAAAAAAAAAAAAATCTCATGGGCAAGCTCTTTAAGAGAAAATGGACTACGGGTTAATTCTAAGGGTGGACCTGGGCCTGGGTAACCAGCATTCAGGAGGGCACAGTGAGTTAGGACTCGGACACAGGTTAGGATTTCAGAAGCCTAAGGACAGAGCCTCCCTAACCAAAAATGGAGCAAGCATTTGTTCTCATAAGTCATCCTTGGAGAACTTAGAAAGACCTCCTCTTCCAAAGTACCTCACCAGCCTGCTATGGTGTCCAGAATCCCCACCATTATAGCCATTTCTTTATGTTAAACCAATGCTTCTAGAAGACCTCCGATAAAAATTATATCAAATATTTGAGGGACACTTCACAGTTCACCAAATAGTTTGAACACAGCATTGCTTTTGAGCCTCACGATTGTGTGATCAAGACAGAGAATTAGTATGATATGTTGATGTAACTTGCAAGGACAACAGTTTAGCGTGATAAAGCTTGAACTTGAATGTAGGTCTTTTATCTCTAACTGTTGTGATCTCTTCCCTGCAGTGAATTCACCTGCCAGCCCTGGGGGTCAGCCACTGGGGAGGGATCTGCCACTGGAAGGTCAGGAGCCTCAGGCACAGGACCAGAAGCCCAGCTGGAATCCTAGTTCTGCTACTTAGTGCTAAGTCGCCTTGGCCAGGTCACTTCACTTCTCTGAGTCCAAAGGAGGACTTTTTCTGTGAAAGTTAAAGGACAGAATGATGCAAAGCTCTGAACAAAGGGTAAAAAGAGCACTGATGTGTTCACGTAGGGCTCTGATGCCTGAAGGAATGGGGCATGGGACAACCAAATTTCAAGGGGGAGGATGGCAAGGGTCTGGGGAGGGGTAGGCCCAGCGTGTAGGAGCAGCAGTGAGGGTGGGGTGAGGGGTTCAAATGTCAGCTACCGTGTAGTCCTTGGAGTTGGCCCAGAACTTTGTGATGTGTAAACACCATCCACATCTATCCATTCATATACTCCTAAGGGCTTGAGATGGCTGAGAGTGGGAGACAGGACCAGCATTACAATCCCCATTTGGCAGATGTGGAAACCAAGATTCAGAAAGGGAAAGCAATCTGCCCAAAGTCATAGCTAATTACTTCATTCATTCACTTCCTTATTAGATGTTTAGTGCTCACTAGATGCAGATGCTGTGTTATTCATTGGAGGCCAAGGTAGGAGGATCGCTTGAGACCAGGAGTTCAAGGCCAGCAAATTAACTGAACACGTAGCCCAGGCAACAGAGTGAGACTCTGTCAAAGAAAAGAAAGAAAGAAAGAAAGAAAAAAGGCCGTGTAGTATGTGGTAATTAAAAAAAAAAAAAAAAAAAGATTACTGTGTAGCCCTAAGGCCACGGTTACTGGTTCTACTGGTGACAAGTGGGGGTTGAATGTAGGAAAGGAAAAAAGTCCCCACCACTCCTGTATGTACCATCTCCAATCCTTTAGCTTTATCCCCCAACCCCAGCTTGAAAGGGCCTCATTGCTGCCATGTGTCTCTGAAAGGTGGGCAAAAACCTTGGCTGAGTGCAGTGCTCGCACCTCTAATCCTAGCACTCTGGGAGGCTAAGGTGGGAGGAATGCTTGTGCTCAGGACTTTAAGACCAATCTGAGCAGGAGTAAGACCCCATCTCTATGAAAAATAGAAAAATTAGCAGGATGTTGTAGCCAGTGCCTGAGTCCCAGCTACCTGGGAGGCTGAGGCAGTAGGATCACTTGAACCCAGGCATTTGAGGTTCCTGTGAGCTAGGCTGATACTATACCACTCTAGTCTGGACAACAGAGAGAGACTCTGCTTTAAAAACAAAAACAAGTTAAGTAAAGAGACCTTGAGCACTTCTAGGCACTTCATCTTTCCAGAGCCAAACCACAAAAGCTGTATCTACAACCCCATGGGAAGATGGCTATTCCCCTCTAGCAAGAGCAGCTGAAGGTTCCCCTGAGTCTAGGACCTAGGAAGCCTGACTCTTTCCTAGTCCAGGATAAGTCTGTGAAGACTTCAAGTGAACTAGAGAGCAGACGGGAAGAGGTATTCCATTCCATCCACTTTCCTCCACCTTCCTGGGCCAAAGGGAGTTACTTCCTGGCTTCTGTTACACCAATTTCTTCCTCCTGGGGTAGAAACATCTTTTATAACATGAGGAGATGTGGATGAGTAAGGGGTGGGAGAAAGGAAGAATAACTTCAGGAGTTGTAAATAGGATCATGGGGTTGAGAGAGTATTACCTGAATGACAATGCAATTTCCCTAAATCTCTTTGGGGCGACACCTGTGGCTCAGTGGTGGAGCACTGGCACCATATACCAAGAGTGGCTGGTTCGGACCCAGCCCCGGCCAAACTGCAACAACAACAAAAAAATAACCAGGGCAGTGGGTGGCACCTGTGGCTCAAAGGAGTAGGGGTCCGGCCCCGTATGCTGGAGGTGGTGGGTTCAAACCCAGCCCCGGCCAAAAACTGCAAATAATAATAATAATAAAATAAATAACTAGGGCAGCGCCTGTGGCTCAGTGGGCAGGTGGGCATGGTGTCGGCCCCACCGAGGATGGCGGGTTTGAACCCGCCCAGCCAAACTGCAACAACAACAATAAAATAGCCGGGCGTTGTGGCTGGCACCTGTAGTCCCAGCTACCGGGAGGCTGAGGCAAGAGAATCGCCTAAGCCCAGGAATTGAAGGATGCTGTGAGCTATGACACCACAGCACTCTACCAAGGGTGATAACATGAGAAGGCTGTCTCTAAAAAAAAAAAAAATTCCCTAAATCTCATTCATTCATTTACCCACCCATCCATCCCACCCACTCATTCATATTTCCAATCAATCAATCTAATTTACTAAGCATCTAAAAGACAAATATTAACACCTCAGTTTTTTCCTTTTTTTTTGATAGTTTTTGGCCAGGCCTGGGTTTGAACCTGCCACCTCCCGCGTATAGGGTCAAAACCTACCCCTTTGAGCCACAGGAGCCACCCTCAGTTTTTTCCTCTTTTCCCTTTTTCTTCACAAGACCTATGGGTAGGAAATAGGCATGATATTTTTCTAGAGGCCATCTCTTTAATCCATCAGCCTCTAGGAAGAACTAACTCCCCAAGTAGATAAACCAACTCCTCTCCTCACCCCCATCAGCTCAGGCCTGTAGTGAGCAATCTTTGCTGCCCAGATCACTTATATTTCACCCAAAGCCCTCCAGAACCATCTATGCTGCTTTCATTGTCCCCACCCCCACCCCAGGGAAGCCTTCTGCTTCTCACCTTGGCTATTGTACTTTTTATCTGCTTCCTTATTCTCGTGGCTTTCTGGAAAGAGCTACAGTCTCAGAAAACCTCATTTTCTAGCTCTCTCACTCACAGTTATGTGACCATACCCTCGAATTCTGTAGGCCTGTTTCTTCATCTGTAAAATGAGCATAATATTATCCAATTGTTGTGAGGATCAAATGAAATAATGGAGTGAGAAGCCATTTTGTAAGCTTTAAACAGTCCTACTTATGCAAAGGCTTATCATTAATTCCCCTTGTTTCTCTGACACCAATGAGAAATGAGCTGGGGGAAGCATCAGGACTCTAGGTCAAAGTTGGGAATGATGCATTTGAACCCTAATGCTGCCCTCTGGCTCGCCAGGTGACCGTGGGAAAGCCATGTAACCTCTGAGCTTCAGTTTCCTCATCAGGAAAGGAGGAGTCCTTAGACCTGTTTGCCTCCACAAGCCCAAGAGAGGAGATGCTCATAAACAGTGATGGTTCACGCTCTATTTTAGAGATGACCGCCAATTACCATTTATTGAGCACACGTGATGTGCTCTCCGGGGCTAGGTAAACAGACCTTCCAAAGACTGAGGCCTTACCCAGAGAGGGCAGGTAACCTAACCCAGCCCTGCCAAGGGGCACGGCAAGATACCCTTTCACCACATGTGTTCTCTGCCTTCTCTGCTCCTTGGATAACTGACTTGGGTAGAATAGAAATGGCAGCCAGACCTCTTCCCTGGCATAGGGCACTAACATCTGGTGGGACCCTCCATTATCAGAAAAAGGGAGGTGCTGGGTATAGTAATAAGCATCTATAATCCCAGCACTTTGGGAGGTTGAAACAGGAGAATCACTTGAGGCCAAGAATTCCAACCCATCCTGAACAACATAACAAGACCCCATCCCTAGCAAAAATAAATTAAAAATTGGCTGGATGTGGTAGCATGTACCTGTAGTTATTGCTACTCAGGAGGTTAAGGCAGTAGGATCTCTTGAGCCTGCAGTCTTTAAAAAACTTGAGACCGTCTTTAAAAAATAATTTTCTTTTTAAATTTAAAAGAAAACAAAGGTTTCCTTGTCAATATCTGGGTCAACTCAAGGGCTGCTAATTTCTGTGTCTCAGTGTCTTGCAACTGTCCCTGCTTTCTGCGTCTGCCATCCTCCTGGAGGAGTCTCAAGCCGGCCTTGTTGCAGTAACAGTCTAACCGGTTCCCACAGCTCTGTCCTTGCTTCTCTCTTATCCATTCTACCCAGGGCTGGCAGATTAATCTTCCTGAAATACTGCGTTAGCCTCTCGGTTTCCTGCTGGGCACTTTCAATGATGCCCTGTTGCCTAGAGGATCAAGTTTAAAACGATAACTTCATGAAGTTGACCTGATGCCAATCCTGGCCCTGCCCTCAATGGATAGGTTACTTCAACCTCTCTGAGCGGTTTTCTCAACTGCAAAATAACACGAGTAGTACTACTATCATGTTACTGTGATTAAGTTTTAAAATACTGTCATACACTGCATAACAATATTTTGGTCAACAACAGATTGAATATATGACAGTGATCCCATAAGATTTTAATACCATATTTTTACTGAACCTTTTCTGCATTTAGTTATGTTAAGACGTACAAAGATTTACCTTCGTGTTGTAATTGCCTACAGTATTCATATAGTGACATACCGTATAAGTTTGTAACGTAGGAGCAGTGATATTGCTGAGGTATATAGTGGGCTTTCCCATGACAAAATTGCCTATGATACACTTCTCAGAACCTAACCCCACCTTTAAGTGACACAGGACTGTATATGTAAGGTGCCGTGCCCAGCTTATAGAAATGACTCAATATCCATGGTCAAGTGCGGTTCTCATGCCTGTAATCCTTGCACCCTGGGTGGTTGAGGTGGGTGGATTGCTTGAACTCAGGAGTTCAAGACCAGCCTGAGCAAAATAGAGACACTATCTCTACTAAAATAGAAAAGAAAACAAAAAATCCCAGGTGGGCGCCTGTAGTCCGAGTTATTTGGAAGGCTGAGACAAGAGGATCGCTTGAGCATAAGAGTTGGAGGTTGCTGTGGGCTATGATGCCATATCTCTCAACCCCAGGGCAACTGAGACTCTGTCTCAAAAAAAAAAAAAAAAGAAAGAAAAGAAATTACTCAGTACCCATTTTCTCTTCCCCTTTTCCTCTCCTCTTTTTCTTGGCCTCACTTCCCGCTATAGTCTCCTCCAGTAAAAGTCATGGTGTGAGCCCTGACTGTACATCCACTCTGGGAATTCTTGGAGGCTGATGATAACAACCAATACATAACATTTACAAGGACCAGGAGGGCATAGAGAAAAAGGCAAAGATTTAGGGATTGAGAATTAGGCTGCAGACACATCCAACTTAAAGCTTTAAATGAAAAGGGGAGATGAAGCCTGCCCCAACTACAGTGAGCCCTGAGAAGACAGAAAACACACCCTGAGATAAGAACACTGGTTCTTGATGTATGAGAACCACTGTTAGAAAATATTGAGAATGTAACTTAAATGGGCTTGGCTCAGCCTCTGGGGGAACCATTCATTATTCTTTCAAAGACACTATTTAAAAAAATAATAAAAGGCCAACATTTGCTCCAGAGTTCATGCTCCAGCACCAGCAACCAGGAGCCTTGAGGCACCAGAGGGATTAGGGGCTGATGGGTGCAGCCACAGAGCAGTGGCGACAACAACAGGATGACTTCATTTACTGAATTATCAAAACCCACAATGTCTGAAAACCGCAATGTCTGCCAAGAAAGAATATGAGTCACCAGGACCCACAGGAAAGAGGGGCCCAGGGTGGGGTGGGGTGGGGTGGGGTAGGGTGGACAGGGTAGGGTGGATCAGGTGGCTTGATGAAAAAAGCAAGTATTTTGACAACACATGGATTCAAATCCTGACATAGCTTTGGGTACTTCAGCTTTCTGAGTCTCAGTTTCCTTATCTTTAAAAGTGGGGCATAGTGGCCAGGTGTGGTGGCCCCCGCCTGTAATCCTAACACTCTGGGTGGCCAAGGCAGGTGGATTGCTTAAGTTCAGGAGTTCAAGAGCAGCCTAAGCAATAGTTAGACCCCCATCTCTATTAAAAATAGAAAAACTGAGGCAAGAGGATCTCTTGAGCCCAAGAGCTTGAGGATGCTGTGAGCTATGATACCAATGCACTCTACTCGGGGCACCAGAGTGAGACTCTGTCTTAAAAATAAAAAAAAGGGGAGGGGGAATAATAATAGTGTTTATTTCCTAAAATAATCCTAGGAAATAAGGAAACAAGGTTGTTTCAAGGATTAAATGAGTTCATTTGTAAAAAGGACCTCAGCAATAAACAGCACTTATTATATTGATTTTCTCCAAAGCTGTTGAAAGAAGGATCTCACTCTCTCCTCTTTTTCTACTACCTCCAATAGGAATCCTTGGTTTCAATTTTTGCCTTCTTTGGGGGACTGATCCCCTCAAAGCTCAGGCCTCACTACTTTGGTTCCAGCCATTCTCTGGGAGGTCAGACTGCCTGGTTTAGATCCCTGAAAACTGAGAGACTTGTATCAGCTCCCAGTGGACATTCCGTGACAATTCCAGTGCCCGGTCATCTTACTCCCTTTGAAAACACAAAGCACTTCTCTTCTGATCTACTTAACAGCAAACCACAGACTATTCTGGGACCTTCTCATGTCATTTGTGTCTTGTTTTTTACTCGTGTCGTGAGTGTAAGTTTTTACATCCAACTGTACCATAACAGTTTGTTCTTTCATAACTCTCCCTGCAGCTAATAGAAAGCTATGTACATACTTGATGCTAAAGCTACATACTTAAATCCTGAATGAAGGAATAAGCTTAGCTTAGTTAGAGCGTTAATTAGGCTAATGGGATGGGGGCTCAGGTCATTCGGCTGCTGTCGTCTGAGGTGGGGGAAGGAGGTGGGGAGTTCAGTATTGAGAGAGTCTCCTACCACCGACAATCAGAACTAAGGCCTGCAGAAGGGCCCAGAAGCTTTTTCTTCTTTTACTTTATTGTTTCCCATGACAATGATCTAATGCAAGGTGGCTGGGCCCTTTAGGAAGGGAATAACCAGATGGACTCAGACTGAGATATCAGTGCAGACACAGCTGCGGCTGGGGCAAACCTCAATCTGGCTAGGATTAGAGTCCAAGACAACACGAGTGTCTCTGTGCGAGTTTGGAAGTAGGTGGTGCTTTGTGTCTAGTCAGCCTAACAGGGCATAGCAGCCAGCAATGTATGGGGCAGCCAATTATCTGGAATCCACGAGAGGTGCTGTCATCAAAGGAGCAGTTCAAATGTAGAAGGGCCCCACACAAGGTAGCATCCAGCCTTGGGGAGCCAAGAGAGGGACTGAACCACAAGGTCTCCTGTCTGATTGGTGAGGGCTCTCAGAGTTGAAAGAGGCCTGGCAGGCATGGCTGCCTCTTTATTCTGGGGTTGGGATAGTCTTCAGCCTCCCTCCTGCAGGTAAATACCTGGCTAGGATGTTCTTCCTCTCATCTAAGTTCAGAATCTCCAGATAAAGACGAGGAAGCCAGAGGGAAAGAATACTGAGAAGGTAATTCATACAAGTCTTGCTTCTCCCACTGGCAATTCACAAACCAGAGCTGGCCAGAAGCCAAGGTAGGTACAGGAACTCGGGAAGACAGAGGAAGGGAACAAACAAAAGGAGCACTTGACAAATTGATCTGCAAGATAGTATAAAAGAAGGTTCTGCTGTCTAATGTGTTTCACAGTATCTTCTAAGTAGAGAAATCTCCGAACAGTATGACCCATCTAAAGTGCGACCTTTAGATTTGTTTCCAATACCTGCTGAATTCCAGGCCCCTTTGCTCTTATGGGTAAAATCACACGCACACTCTCTCCCTCTCTCTCACATACACACATGCACACGCGCTAACAACCCCCTGGTTCTCTGAACGGTGGGGGCAGGGGAGGTGTTGTATAAAAAAGGATAGGAGCAAAGCCTCCAAGTATCCCAAAGTTTTGAGACAAAGAGGAAAGTAATTTTAATCTCAAAAAACAGAAAGTACAGAGCTGGACAGATTGTCCATGAGACCAACCCACAACCAATAGCTACCCCTCCCCACCCAAGCTTAGGAACTAACATCCTCAGTGCTGTTCCTGAGATGGGTTGCAGGCTGGGGTCACCTCAGACGGAGGGTTGCTAAGGCACATTGCTTTTGTCATGGACCCCTCATGGGCTCACCTGCATGGCACTATCAGGATAATAATGTCTTGTGGTCTGCCCTTCCTCCATCTTCTACACACTCCAACACGCTCACCCTGATGAAACCTTGTTATGGGCCCAGCACACTTGTGCTGCCACCTCTGATGAGGTCAGGTTATACCAAACTGCAGGGAAGTTTGAAGAGAAAGGGAAGTTAAAAAAAAAAAAAAAAAAGGATGTATAACAGAAGATATAGGAAGAAGGAGAAATTCATTCCTGTTTCCTAGACTAGTGAAAGAGGCAACTGTTTTTTGTTTGTTTGTTTGTTTTGTTTTTAATGAATATGGGCCATGGGTCAGGATTTTTTCCATTGCAATTAAGAGAAACCCAACTGTAATCGGCTTGAGTCAAATTTATGTGCTTATCAGGCCCAATGCATACACAGCTCACAGGATATGGACAGGACTGATTCTTCCTCAACTCATCACTGGACTTTTCTTTATGTCCACGCCACTCTCAGGCAGGCGTTGGCAAGGCAGCTCCCAGCAACTCTAATTAGTTAGCAACCCCACCCACTAGTTTCAATTCTACTGGTGGTAATTTAAACCAAAGACCCAGAACTGAGTCTCCTTGCCTGGTTTGAGTTATGTGCACACTCCTGGAACCAAGGGTAGAGTCAACTGCTCCCAAACAGCACATTCTTAGCATGAGAGAGCAGTGATTTTTCCTAAAAATGAGCTGTTACCAGAATCAGACAAGACTGCAAATGACCACTACAAAGACTATCTTGAATCAGTAGCATCAATCAACCACTAACGTGTGTGTCAGGGGAAGGTAAATGGGATGACATGAAGAGCTTCTTTTTTAAATTTTCTCTCCTTCCCCCCCCCCCCCCCTTGAGACAGGGTCTCTCTCTGTCTCTCTTTGTTGCCCAAGCTGCAGTGCAGTGGGACCATCACAGTTCACTACAGCCTCAAACTCCTGGGCTCTTGCCTCTCCAAGAGCCAGGGCTCAATATTTTTTTTTATTTTTTTAGAGACAGAGTCTCACTTTGTCACCCTTGGTAGAGTGCCATAGTGTCACAGCTCACAGTAACCTCCAGCTCTTGGGAGTATGCAATTCTCTTGCCTCAGCCTCCCGAGTAGCTGGGACTACAGGCACCTGCCACAACACCAGCTATGTTTTTTTTGTTGCCGTTTAGCCAGGGCTTGGTTTGAACCCACCACCCTTGGTATGTGGGGGCAGCACCCTACCCACTGAGCCATAGGCGCCACCCCCCAGGGCTCAATCTTATGCACCTTTGTCTTTCCAGTCTTAAAACAGAGGTTGACATACGTTCAACGCATGGAACTACAAACAAAGCATAAAGGGAAAACTAAGTTCAAGAAAAATGAAGATATAGTTAGAAGGAATAAACACTAGTATTTTGTAGCACAGTAGGGAAATTACAGTTAATAATTATTATTATTTTTTTTTTTTTTTGAGACAGAACCTCAAGCTGTCACCCTGGGTAGGGTGCCATGGCATCACAACTCACAGCAACCTCAACTCCTGGGCTCAAGGGAGTCTCCTGCCTCTGCCTCCCAAGTAGCTGGGACTACAGGTGCCCACCACAATGGCTGGCTATTTTTTGGTTGTACCCATATTTGTTGTTTGGCTGGCCCGGGCTGAATTCGAACCTGCCAGCTCAGGTGTATGTGGCTGGTGCCTTAGCTGCTTGAGCCACAGGCACGAAGCCTAGCTTGAGTGCTTTGAAGGTTCTCCATACTTCCTTCCAAAAATGTTGTATTAGTTTGCAGTCCCACCAGCAGTGTAAAGGTGTTCCCTTCTCTCCACATCCACAGCAGCATCTGCAGTTTTGAGATTTTGTGATGTGGGCTATTCTCACTGGGGTTAGATGGTATCTCAGGGTGGTTTTGATTTGCATTTCTCTAATAAATAGGGATGATGAGCATTTTTTCATATATTTGTAAGCCATTCATCTGTCTTCTTTAAAGAAGTTTCTATTCATGTCTCTTGCCCATTGATATATGGAATTGTTGGCTTTTGTCATGTGGATTAATTTGAGTTCTCTATAGATCCTAGTTATCAAGCTTTTGTCTGATTTAAAATATGCAAATATCCTTTCCCATTGTATAGGTTGTATATTTGTTTTGGTTGTTGTCTCCTTAGCTGTACAGAAGCTTTTCAGTTTAATTAAGTCCCATTTGTTTATTTTTTTTGTTGTTGCAATTGCCATGGCAGTCTTCTTCATGAAGTCTTTCC
>CAUYPK010153524.1:0-22929 GCA_963574355.1 Loris lydekkerianus | reverse complement strand
CCAACATTTCTGGTTTTGGGATTTTGTTATGTGGGCTACTCTTACTGGGGTTAGGTGATATCTCAAAGTAGTTTTGATTTGCATTTCTCTGATGATTAAGGATGATGAGCTTTTTTTCATGTGTTTGTAGATTTTGCACCTATCTTCTTTAGAGAAGTTTCTCTTTAAGTCCCTTGCCCACCCTGAAATGGGGTCACATGTTCTTTACTTGCTCATAAATTTGAGTTCTCTGTGGATTCTGGTTATTAGACCCTTATCGGAGGTATAAAAATTTTCTTATTACACCAACCACATTTATTTCTATTTTCTAACTGAATTATAATTTTGTATTGTAAAACATAATTTTTTTTATTACAAGTGAATTATGTATATCTAATCTCTTGAAATAATTTAAATTATTTTATTTTAGCTATATCACACATAGCTGGAATTCAGTTGCATTTTTTAAAGTCATTGTGAATCTTTGTCTTTAATGGAGGGACATGAACTCATTTATAATTACAGTCCATGTGAGGCATGCCTATTTTATTTCTGTTTTCTTGGCTTATGCTTTCATGTTCTAGTTTTTTAATTGGCAAATAAAAATTGTATGTATTTATGGTATAAACATTTAAAATCTACTCTTTTACAAATTTTCAAGTATATGATAGACTTTTATTAGCTATAATTACCATGATGTACAATACAAACTATGCCTCCTTGTCTAACTGAAATTTTGGCCAACATCTCTATAACCAGCCCCAAGTTACTATTACCACCATTTTTTGGTCTTCTGTAAGTTTGTTTTAGATTCTACATATAAGCGAGAATATGTAGTATTTGTCTTTCTGTGCCTGGCTTATTTCACTTAACAGTAGCTTTTATTGTTTTTATGCTTCCATGATAACCCCCCCCCACACACACACACACATATACACACTTTCCTGTCCTATATTGACCATGCATTTTTAATTTTTTTTCCCCTCTGTTTGTAGAAAACATATTTTATTCTAGTCATAGCTCAATTTACATTTTCAAAAACACACTTCAAACTGTATATTTTTAGGTACAGAGTTTTAAAAGGAAACCATTATGGTCAGCTATTTCGTAGACTGCCCCTCAACTGAGATTGCAGGGAGCAAGGAGAGGGGAGGGGGGAGGTGGGGGGGGAAATCACAGTGTGTGGCACACCTCCTGGGGACAGGGGACAATTATAAGAGGAACTTTACCTAACAAACACAATTAGTGTACCCTAATTCTTTGCACCTTCAATGAATCTCAAATAATAAAAAGATTTTCTCATGATTAGATGAGAATTGAGACTTGAGGAGAAAGATTGTCAGTTAAAGAGATTCAAAGAATAAAGTAAAAATTGAATGTATTTATTCAAGATGGTATTTCTGTTGCTCTTCATTCCTTTCATAGGTCTTCATTTCCATCTGGCATCATTTTCTTTATGATTAACAGGCTTCCATTAGCTTTTCTGGTAGTGCAGGATTACTGGCAATAAATATTTTAGTATCTGTATGTCTGATACTTTTTGTGGAAAGATATTTTCTATGGGTATAGAATCCACCCAGTCAGGTCTTTTTTTTTTTCTTTCTATGTTTAATTAATGATTCTGTTCAATGCCTTCTCTCTTGTATTGTTTCTGACAAGAAATCTGCATCACCCTTAACTTGGTTCATCCATGTAGCATCTAGTTTTTCTGCAGTTGCTTCTAAAATGTTTATGATATACATAGATGTTGTTACCTTCATATTTTTTGCCTATGAATTTTTTTGAGCTTTATAAATCTGTGGGTTTTTCATTTTTACCAAATGGGAAAATTTTAGTGGCAATATCTTTTCAAACTTTTTTCCCTCCACCTTGTCTCTTATTATGAATCTTTAAAGACTTGCATTAAAAAATCTAAAAGCGAGGGCCTGGGAGCCGCTGCCACCACCTGGATGGGAGATGGGGTCTCACTGTGTTTACTCAGGCTGGTCTCAAACTCCTGGCCTAGAGGCGGATGCAAGATGGCTGACTGGAGTCAGCTTTCCACAGAGGCTCCCATCCAGAAGGAGAGTGAAAGGACAGAAGTTTAGCAAGTAAGCCTATGGTTTGGAGCTGAGCCAAGAGAGAGGGTTGAAGAACACACATCAATCTTGCTGAGGCAAGCTGCTATCTGAAGGATACAAATAAAAGTACAAAATCTATCACCAAGTGGAGAGGAGTTCCCTCCTCCAGGAGAAGGGCTTGCAGTACTTCATGTAAATAAGCGAGCAGAGTCTAAACGTCCTCCCACTTTCTCCCATGGGAAAGACCCTCTGAAAACCAGATCTACTTCCCCTACTAGGGTGCCATGGCACTCTCCTACCAGTCATAAAACTGTATAAAACTGTATATATTCTCTACCAGCAATTCTGAACTCCCAACACTCCCCTCCACTCTCACTCTGAGGTCTGTAAGCCTGTGCCCCAGGGAGTCCAGATTCTTGTGTATTTTCTTGAGAGGTCTGGACAGGACATGGACTGCTGCTGGTCAGTGCTGATTCTGTGGCATGGGAGTAGAAAGAGGACAGTCAGCTTAGAGGGAACCATACAGGAGCAGCGGTGCTCCAAGGCACAGACCAGCAGCTGCAGTGGGAACAATAGGGTCCACACCCCTGGGGATATTCCAGAGTCACACCCTCTATCTCTCTGGGCAACCAGAGGAGGCCAGACATCTACTCTGGTGGCAGCCACTGGTGGAACAGATTGGGGATGGAAATGTAGGCCCCGTGAGTAAAGCATATGCCTGAGGTGGTACTGGCCTGGGCAGAGCTCAGGGACTAGAATACACACAAGGAGAGCCTGCAGATTCCCAGGGTGGGGCTGACCAAGAGGACCACTTTACTGAGCCTAAGATGCACTCAGCCCTCAGGGGATCAAAACTGAGACAAAGGTGGAGGCAGAGGCTGGAAGTAACATCTGAGTCTGAGCATAACTGGCCGGCCCCAACTCAAACAGCAGCTGAGACTTGGAAGTGGCACAGATGAAGGTGGCAGTATCAGTGAACTCAAACAGTGTCTGATCCGCAGGGGAATATAGCTGGGTCAGAAACAAATTCTGCAAAGTTGTTCTGTTCTGTCAGCAACATCATTTGGGTGGGGCTGGAACTGAGTGAACCACCACAGCCTCCATTAAGCACCCGAGATTGTCAGGCCTCACCTCTCCCCACTGGACAGTGGCAGAGAGCAGCAGCCTGGCTGAGGAGACATAGATCTCCTGGTGACTCAGGCAGGCACAAACTTCTGGAGCATTTGCTCATTGGAGGGAACTAGGTCACAGCCCTGTGGGGATTTCAGTGACACAGATGCAAGATGGAGAAGGAGGCATCAACCTTCCCAGACTAATTTATTTGCTGGATGGGTCTTTCTGACCTCACAGAGCACTAGAGTGAGTCATAATTGAGTTACTAGCAGACCCTCGCTATCTAGTTGCTGGAGACCTTTTGAACTGTTCCACTAGAGACAGGTGCTGACTGAGACCACTGTTTTGGACCTCTTGAGCTGGGGAAATCACCCGAGAACTATCCAAGAGGTACCTTGGGTGTGTGCTTGTGGAAAGGTTTGATTTTCCTTTTTCAATTGTTACCTGTGGGGGACGGGGTGACATAATTGCTGGTATTTCTTCACAGCTGAAACTTCAATCCAGAGCAACTGATTCACTAGGGCAGAACAGAGACCAACTGAAAACAAGACAGAGCCACTTAGCCCCACCACACCAAACAGTTCCCCAGTTTCTCAGGCTGTAGCACTGTACAGGTCCTTGGAAAAACTCTAGGGGAAAAGGTACAGACACCAGTCGCAGCTTTTGGGCAAAGGGCTGGTTAATAACTACTCCTGTTTCATTTATAATGGAGAAATTAAATACTTTAATGACATTCACATGTTGAAGAAATTTGCAGTAACTAAACCAGTTCTCCAGGATATTCTCAGACCTATCCTCCATAATGAGCAGCACAATCTTCCACCACAAAAGTAAACTCACTCAGAAATTTTTGATCAAACTCCAAATTCCACAGTGGTGAAAGAATTAAAAATGTCCACTGGACTTTTGTAAAACTTGATACCCAAAATTCTACCAGGCTTATCAATATTCTCAATTAATGTGAATGGCTTAAATTGTCCTCTAAAGAGGCCCAGGTTGGCTGACTGGATGCAAAAACTCAGGCCACATATCTGCTGCATACAAGAATCTCATCTTACCTCAAAAGATAAATATAGACTCAGGGTGAAGGGATGGTCATCTATATTTCAGGCAAATGAAAATCAGAAAAAAGCAGGTCTTGCAATTCTACTTACAGATACAATAGGCTTTAAACTAACAAAAGTAAGGAAGGATAAGAATGATCACTTCATATTTGTTAAGGGTAATACTCAATATTATGAGATTTCAATTATTAATTTTTATGCACCCAACCAGAATCCACCACAATTTATAAGAGAAACTCCAACAGACATGAGCAACTTGATTTCCTCCAGCTCCACAATAGTCAGAGATTTCAACACTCCTTTGGCAATGTTGAATAGATCCTCCAATAAGAATCTGAGCAAAGAAATTTTATATTTAAACTTAACCATCCAACATTTGGATTTAATAGATATCGACAGAACATTTCATCCCAAAAAAACTGAATACACATTCTTCTCATCAGCCCTCAGAACATACTCCAAAATCAATCACATTTTAGGTCGCAAGTCTAACCTCAGTAAATTTAAAGGAATAAAAATTGTTCCTTACATCTTCTCGGACCACCATGGAATAAAAGTTGAATTCAGTAACAAGAGGAATCTGCATACTCATACAAAAACATGAAAGTTAAATAACCTTATGCTGAATGATAGCTGGGTCATAGATGAGATTAAGAAGGAAAATACTAAATTTTTGGAACAAAATTATAATGAAGACATGAATTATCAGAACCTCTGGGATACTGCAAAGACAGTCCGAAGAGGGAAATATGTAGCACAGCAAGCCTTCCTCAAGAGAATGAAAAGAGAGGAAGTTAACAATTTAATGGGCCATCTAAAGAAACTGAAAAAGGAAGAACGTTTCCATCCAAAACTCAGCAGAAGAAAAGAAAGAACCAAAATTAGAGCAGAATTAAATGAAATTGAAAACAAACATCTAGTCTGTTGTTAGTTCCATCTAGTGTATTTTTATTCTCACATGGTGTATTCATACTGTAGTTCTCATCTCCAAAAGTTTCTTTTTGGTATACATATATGGTATATATATCTTTTTGATATATATATATATATATATATATATATATATATATATATACACACACACATACATATATCTTCTAGGTCTTTACTTAACATTTTGAACAAATGGGATGCAGTTGTAATAACTTTTTAAATATCAGTTTTTGCTAATTTTAACATCTGTATCAGTTCTGTTTTGTACTCAATTGATACTCTTTTTTTCATTATAAGCTGTAGTTGCCTGCTTGATTTCATGCCAAAATTTTATGTTTGGGTGGTAGACATTGTGAATTTCACTTTATTGGTTCCCTTATATTTTTGTATTCCTATAAATACATGATATTCTTGAGCTCTGTTCTTAGGCACAGTTAAATCACCTAAAAATTTTTTTAATCTTTTCAGATCTTACTTTTAGCATATTTTAGTCTAGGACTAATCCCTACTATTGAGATAACACCTTTCTGAGTACACTATCAATATGCAGTGAATCATGAACTTTTCCAGATTAACTAGTAATAAACTCAATTCCCAGCCAAGTGTTGTTGCCTCTAATTTTTTCAGATAGCTATCTTCCCAGTGTTTGGGTAGTCTTTTCATGTGGTTAGGCTGATCATTGCCTTGATTAAGGGAACACTTCACAAGTTTCTGGAGTTTTCTCTATGGGTAGAGGTCTCTTTTTTTAGTACTCTGTTTTGTGAACTCAACTTGCCTTGTTCTCCTCGATTTAGAGAATCTTCTGAGCTCTGTTTTGTGTTATAGCCTGAAAATTTTTCATAGCACAGTAAGGTGAGCAATGGTAGTAATCATCTCTCTCTGAGAGAATTTCATCTTCCAGAGACTACTCCCCTTCCTTTGTAATATTAAGAAGCTTTGAAAGGGTAAATCTGAATCCTTTTGCTTCATCTTGGCCAGAGACTCTTTTATTTTTGTTAATTATTATTATTTTTTAATTTGAGTTTTTTTTTTTTTTGTCTTTGCATTTTGTAAAACTCCTCTATTTGATTCTGTATAGTTCTGATACAATTTTATTATTTATTTATTTTTTATTTTAATTTATTTTTGTTGTTGTTGTTGTTGCAGTTTTGGCCAGGACCAGGTTCAAACCTGCCACCCTGGTATCCTACTCCCTGAGCCACAGGCACCACCCCCTTCTGATAAAATTTTATGCATGCTCTTGGCTGGTTTTAGTGTGTGAAGTTTCATTTTAAAGACCAGTTTCCTTTTGTTTCCTTAGAATTTTATATTTGTTTTATGTTTTGCTTTTTAAATCTTCTGCTGTTCAGTCACTTTTTAATATATAAATATATTGTTTTATAAATCTTCACTTCTTGTATCACATAATCTATACTTTTTAAAACATTTTTGAGACCACAACTATTTTTTTTGAAATTAATCTACTCAAAGCTTTTGATGTTCCTAACAGTGGTAACAGATCTTTTCTGGCATGGGGCAGACGGTGATGTTTACTTTTTGTTGTTGTTTACCTGTATTTTCCAAATTTTTCCCACCAAATTTATATCTTTATTCTGCAAGAAAAAGCTTTTCAATACTCTCTGGATCATTGACATTTTTAGAAGCCCTTATTGCTGTGTTGCTGTTTTTCTGTTTAAGTCTCATTGTCCTTGAAAGACAAAAGGTTTATTGAAGCCAAATATCCCTCCCTCAAATGGAGGGGTACACTGTATTCTTGGGTCCTGTCATTCTCCTCCTCAATGATATTTTAAAACACATCTTCCTTTAGATGTTAAACTGGAGGTCTTTTTAGCATAAATTTGCGTTATCATAAAAGAATCCAAAATCCTCAGGTCCACAGGAAAGGAGACTTTATTCCTACATGTTCTGATGTCTGTCTTCAGAGATACCTGTTTTCTGAAGGTTTAGGTTTATGAATCCAACGGTCTTGTTCCTGCTTCTGTCTGCTCCCAAGGATAGCTCTTTTGATGCTCTGGCCCAGTGAGTTCAGGGCAGCCCTCATCACATCTGGTGAGGAGCTGCTCCCTTTCTCTTAGTGAACATATACTATTTGAAAATTTTTAATGTATGCTGTTTCTTTCTCTTCATGTTGATTCTGGGAAGCATTATTACTTGAGAGGAGCTATAGGCATGTTTAAGGAATATTTTGAAATTGCTTCCTTTCTAGAAATGCTGAACCCTTTTCATTCCTACCATTAGTGTATAAAAAAGCTATTCCATCACTATACTTCTTTCTTTGATAAACATTTCATTCTTATTATTTTAATTTCTTAGTTTGTTTACTAGCAACCGTAAATTTTCTGTGTATGTGTGTGCATGTAGGTATTCTTGACATTTGGAGTAAATGATATGTTCACACTCTTTAGCCATTTTTCCAGAGGGGTTTTGATTATTCTGTAAAACTTTCTGTGTTATTCCTTAATACGTTTGGTTATTAGTTGTTTCATGTATTTCCCACATTTTTCTCCTTTATATTATAGCTTACAAATACGCTAGATTTAGAATAAGTTCCCCTCTCTGTATATACACACATACACATCAATATATTTTGTTTTTAATCAAATTAATCAATGTTTTGCATTTTAATTTTTTTCTTTATTTGGAAACCATTCCTCATGGAGAATCAGATAAATAAAGCCAACTAAATCTATCTTCCTGCTTTTCTGTCTTAGCTGAACATTTGTTAACTGAATAATCAGATAGATACAGATTAAATTATAGTTTTCTTCCACACATCCACCTTCCTTGTACTGCTTGCCCTGCCTCCAAAGCCTCCTTTTGTTGCCCTCGGTAGAGTGCTATGGCGTCTCAGCTCACAGCAACCTCCAGCTCTTGGGCTTAGGCGATTGTCTTGCCTCAGCTCCCTGAGTAGCTGAGAATACAGGCACCTGCCACAGTGCCTGGCTATTTTTTGTTGTAGTTTGGCCGGGGCTAGGTTCCAACCCGCCAACCTTGGTATATGGGGCTGGCTCCCTACTCACTGAGAGCCACAGGCACCACCAGCAATGTTCATTCTTTTGAACACCAGTGTTACCCCATTTTGCAAATCCATTCAACTCCAATTCTAGTATCTCTGAAAATAGAAGAGCTAGTCAGTAAGACTGACAGAACACAAAGAATGAAATGTAAGGTAACCCAAAGTTAGATACTATGGTTGGGCAAAATATTACCCCCAAACTTACTGGTGCTAAACCATTCGTTTATGATGCCTTTTGATGCTGAGTCAAGAGTATGAATAGGGCACAACAGGGAAGCCTTGTCTTTGTTCTTCCATGTCTGGAGTCTAGCTGGACTCAGTCAAAGTCTGGGAGATGGAAGTATCTGAAGTTTTAGGAACACACAGGTAATAGTTCATGTTGGTTGTCAACTGATTCCTAAGTCAGAGATGTCGACTGGAACATCTGTCTCTGCCTCTCCTAGGCTTCCACTTCCCATGGTGGCAAAAGTCCAGTGATAATTTCCTGGAACAAAAACTCCATTACTTTTTAAGACGTAGCTCTGGGAGTCATGCATAATGATTTCTGCTACCTTCTATTTGTAGGAAATTAGTCATTATGTTTGGCCACACACAAAGAGAGGTAACAAAGACCTATCCCTCTATGGAGAAATTGGAGATCTATTTCCAGTGTCTTTTCCTGCTAACCTTTCAATCTTACTTGCATCTCACTTCCAGTGGCTGCTCTTTTCTCCATGCTAATTAAAATGTGAAATGTTGATTCCTTCCCTTGACTATCCCAAAAGAACATTCCTACAGTATATTTATATATGCAGGGGGTTGGTGTGTGTGTTGATAGAGACTAGGATGGTAGGGTGGAGGGAATAACATTATGGTTACTCTGAAAAAAAAAAAAAAAAAAAAAAAAAAACCATAAAACTTGAATACAACCAAAACTGCCCCTTTCTAGTTCAATTTTTTTTTTTTTTTTTTTGCTACCATTATACTCCCCAGGTCTTATTTATTTGGAGCAGGAAAAAGGTTGGTGGATTATTTGGAATTATACTACAGTTTTAAAAGAGAAAAATATAAATATGAAATCACCTCATGATTTTGTTATCCATTTTAGGTTACACAAAATAATTTAAGTTTTTAAAATTTATTTTTATTTATAATTTTTTTGAGTGTGATACTTCTTGAAGCAATCTCCAGGATGGAGTCCATCTGCATGGCTCTCCTTCCATCTTTCCGATTCCTTCTGCTGCAAACCATGCAATCCTTTGTTGATATTTTTCATTTTTCATTGTAAAATGCATCTTTCATTTAACATTTCTTCAGTGTCCGAAGACGGTGGTCTTCCCCTTTTCTTTGAATTTCTGGTCCTCGCATTGCTCACAAGCTGAGTGATGAGATTCTTCCTGTAAGAAACGTGTGTCTGTACTTTCTCTACTCTCCTTATTGATTAATGAGTTAAAGGCTGCTGCTATTCACAACTGCACCTTCCATCCGCCAGAAGAATAAGTTTTTCCACTACTTATAGGCTGTCCTTGTAAATTCATAACATCCACAGTACTGATCGGCTCTCTCCACTCTTCTCATCAACTGTGCGTATTCTAAAATAACTGTTGGCTTTTCAAATTGAGCAGGCTGTTTCTTCATATAACCAGTGATCAACTGTGTTTGAGGGCCAAAGAATGTACTCAGCCCTGTCACTAACCTCTTGTCATAGAAGGAGAGGCACATCACTTTCCTATCACATTGATAGACATATAATTCATATTCCTGAAATTTCTTCCTTCTCAAATCACTTGGAAAATCCTTTCTAGAAGCCATAACTGCTCCTGTTATATGTATTTTCATTTTAGGCAATTCCAGAGAAAATCGAGGGCTTGTGTAGAATGCAAACATAAAAAGGTTGGACATCTTTTGACAGAGCAGAACAGGAAAATCATTACGGGCCAAGTCCAACATAGGTTTGGGAAGGATTTTTAAGATCCCTTTGAATATTCCTGTCACTAGGAACGTCTGAATGATGTGCATTTCTGTCATGTGACATGATTTTCCTCTATTTTATTCCTTCCTTTATTTTTTTCCCTGCTTTTTCATATGCCCATTTTCTACTTATACCATTACTATAGATATGGAGGTCTTTTATTTCATCACCAGCTTATAGTTTATACCTGAAAAATGTCATCTTTCATATCAGGGTAAGGGGAATCACATGTAGGCACCTGAGCTGAAAGTTCATCATGGCAATGGCAATCCTACAAGGGTGGAAGCTAGCTGCACTTACTTGTAATTTTAAAAATAAATTTCCTGGGCAGTGCCTGTGGCTCAAGGAGGAGGGTGCAGGCCCCACATGCTGAGGATGGTGGGTTCAAATCCAGCCCCACCTAAAAAAATGAAAAAAAAAAAAATTTCCTTTACCCACAAAATTGTCAAATGATTAAACCAACAAGTAAACATGGAATTTTCTTCCAGCATATTGATAATCCTCTTTTTAGCACCACAAATGTCCGTTATAGCAGAGACATTAAATTTATGATAGGTAAAAAGAACAGTTTGTTCTTGAGATTCTTTTTATTTTTTCTTACATTTTTTTCTGGGTCTTGACAATTTCCCCCTAAAATTATGCCAACTCAAGATGAATGCTTAAGATATGGAAAAGTTTTACGTTGCACATAAGGTGTGTGTTAATTGTTTTATGTGTAAATGGGATTTACAACAGAGTTGAGATAGAATGTTTTAAACAGCTACACTCAAAAGAAAATATTTCTTTAGCACTCAGAAAACACCTCAACCCATTATAGAACAATAAGGTAAAACATGATTAGGTCCTTTCCAAATTTTCAATTGCTGTGACTGAAACACAGACTAACATTTTGCATTTTTAATAAGAATGAGAAGTTGAAATCTAATCAAAGATACTGAGTTGGGAAGATTATATTTTCCATAAAATATTTTATAGCAGCAGTACACAGACATTTCCTTTTGGCTAAAAATTAATCAACTGGCCTTTAAGACCATTTATTTGGTAGTTAAGGAAATTCATGCCTTCAGTTTTTCTCACTGGGAAGACAATGCTTGAATTTGTACAGAGTTTCTAATGTTTGGAAAGGATAAATGTTGTGGTGTACAACATAAGGAGTATAGGTTTTGAGAAGAAATCAATGAAAAATGGGTTGAGGTAAGCTTCACGGAGAAGATAATCCTCAAAGTAGAATCTGAGTAATTATATGTAATGAAAGTTTCTGGTGATTTAGGAGCAGTGGCGGTTTACTGCTCAGTAAATGAGTTGAAGTTTGAGGGCCCCACTTGTCCTGGCCCTATGGGTGCAAGTATGTGTACAGTATTCAGGTGGGGAGGAGAAGTCAGGTGGCAAACCAAAATCCTATCTCTGTCAGTGTTTCTGGTAATTTACCTAAAGAGATATCAAAAGTCTTTAGTTATTTGCTATGATTGCTTTTTTCATTTAAATACTTATTTTCATCCCTATTTTTGTAATTGTATGTTCCTTTTCTTAAAAGATCCCCCAATTCATATAAATCAGACCCTACAAAACATAGGTCCATCAATGTTTGTGAGATAATCATGTAAGTCAGAGGAAGTCAGAGGTTAACTTAGTTCATTTCCCTTTGATCACAAAGAAGCAACTGAGTCATAGCTTGTTAGTAGGGGAACTAAAAGCCAACCCAGATCTCTTCGTTTCTCTCTATGTGCTCTTTTCTTTACACAGCAGGTCTTACACAGAAATCACCTGCCAGAGCTCTTCCGTTGACTTATCTAAGTTCTCTGGATCTGATCTAATAAAATGTTACCACGAATTATGCCAGTGATAAAGTGAGATGCTTAAAATCAGCCGTACAAAATTGCTCTGGCAGCATCTACCTTTCCCCTGTAGATATTATAGTTTCTTAATTACTACACAGCTGAAATGCCTACTGTTTAGAAATTGGAATGAGTTCATACAAGCACTTACATTATCAGGAAATATAAATAGCTCATTTATTCATGGTAGCATTACTGTGTTCCTAATATAGCTTTTATTGATGGGCACTTGAACTGTATCAATCCACTTAAAATTTCGAATGGTTCTTTGGTGCAGGGCTTTATGGCAGAAGCAGTATAATTTAATTTAATATAATCTTTTAAAAACAATGATGTTTGTTTCATAAATGAATATTTTATATGTTGTGTTTAATTAAAATAAAACTATGCTACTGATCTAGAAAACACAAAACAGACTTGAGTTCATATTTATGAAGTATAGCAATATTGGCAAGGCACAACTTATCTTGTTTATGAGACATGCTTGCTATTACTTGTACAGATTGCAGTCATTTTATTGCTGAGCTTTACATGGTTTACAACCCAACAAATGCAATGAAACTATCATGAGGAAAATAAACCTATAAAAGATTTTTTTTTAAAAAAGAAGGTGGCACTCACAGATTGAAATGCAGCTTTTGCTGAAGCACTGGTAGGTTTTGAACTGTTACATCCTTTTAGGCAGCAGGTTTTCTGGATATAACTCTACATAAAAGGAAAAAGCCTGAGAAAAGACACTAGGCTATATTTTTGTGCCTCTGTGTTGAGTACAATTCCTTGGAGATGTTCTTGCTTTTGCTTTTACTCCATTAATAGTTTCCACAATTGCAGGTAAGCATAGAAATGTTTTTGACAAAGAAACTATTTGGAAACCAGGAAATGGTGTTTGTATGTGTAAGAGAAAAGGTGTCGATGAAAAGGTCTCCTTTTCTAAAGTGTTCAAACTACATATTGACTGAATTCATATTTATTTTTTCCTTTCTTTTTTTTTTTAATTGTAAATCATAGCTGTGTACATTAATGTGATCATGGGGCACCATACACTGGTTTTGTAGACCGTTTGACACTTTTTCATCACACTGGTTAACATAGCCTTTCTGTCACTTTCTTAGTTATTGTGTTAAGACATTTATATTCTACATTTACTAAATTTCACATGTACCCTTGTAAGATGCACCGCAGGTGTAATCCCACCAATCGCCCCTCCCTCCGACCATCCTCCCCCCACCCACCCCCCCCTCACCTCCGTCCCCCGATTAATTGGTTATAACTGGGTTATAGCTTTCATGTGAAAGCCATAAATTAGTTTCATAGTTGGGGTGAGTACATTGGATACTTTTTCTTTCTGGATTCATATTTTTTGGTAAATTTTTGACTTTAAACTGGAGCAAGGAGGTGTCATAGGGGTGTTTGCAGGCTACTGTGGTCTAGATACAGCTTACATCTCACCTGTTCTCAGGATAAGATTCGTTTCATGGGTTTTTATTTTCTATAATCCCTATTGCTGGAATTATAGATGCAATTTACTTCTGAAATTTTTCTTGTTTGTCTGGATGCTCATTGCTCAGCCAACCAATGTTTGCAGTGTGCTTCCTTTGTGAGATAATCACAGCAGAGGCCTGCAATGTGCTCTCCCTACCATGAAAAGGCGTGCCTGGTGGACCTGGGTAGCGATGGGGCAGGACCTCCCCATTTCAACAAGCCCTGTACTCCAGGTCCCTGTTCGGTTACTGACAGTAGAGGATGTCACTGTGCTTGACTCTGGGACTCTGTCACACTGTTTTGCTAATGCTGGCCTCCTTCCTCTGAGAAAACTGGCCCTCTTCTTACCATGGTTCCATTCTCATATCTGTTCTACTTCCCTCATCCGTTCAGTGCTTGCCACAAGCTGGTGTCCTGCCTTAAGTAGATGACTTTTTCTATTTTGTGTGATAACCTCCATCTTCTGGACTTCAAATATCTCCTATTTCAGTGTCCTGTCTATTAGATTATCCATCCCTTATTTCCTATCTCAACCCTGACTTCCACATATAATCGATATTTCGCTAATGAGCAATTAGATAATGTACACGTTGAAAAACAGGCACCACCCAGTTGTTCTCAGAAGGATCAGTGCCACAACTGGATTTGTTTCCACAGACCTATAACCACAGTCAACTTCAGCCTCTTATTCTCAGGTTTCTCATTCTGAGGCCTCAACATTTCTCTTACAAAAATAGCCTTAGTTGAAATTGCTCATAATTTTCCCTGATGGCTTTTTCCTTTTGCTATGTACATTAAAGTAAGTTCATTAAAATTCAATTTTAGTTATATTAATTGATAACGTATGTATATGATATCTATTACCAGAAGATGCGGTAGTAGTTCTTCATCTGTGACTCCTCCCACTTCACTCTAAGCCATTCAGTTTACTCCCGAGATGTAGGCAGGGTTAATAGTTACTTTGCCATCCCCTCTGAGATAACATAAGCATATGTAGTGTACACAAACATATGTGCATATGGTGGTGTATGTGTCTATTTATATGTGTATCATATACATAAACTCACACACACATGCACACACATTTTACACATATGGAAGCCTACTAGTAGACTATTCTGCACTTTATTTTCTTTCTTGACTATTATACCTTGAAGATCATTCCATGTTATATATAAAGCAGTTCATTCTTTATGGCGACATAATATTTCATTGTAGACTGTCTTCTACTGATGGATATTTAAAAGTTTCCAATGTTTTATATTATTTTATTTTATTTTTTTCCATCAATACAGGGAGTATGAGGTTTCTGTTGTTTTTACATGGCTGAATTTCATAGTGATGTCAGGGTTTGTGGCATACTCATCATCAGAAAAGAGTGCATTGTACCTAACAGATAGTTTTATTATTATTATTTTGTTGTTCTTGTTGTTGTTGTTGTTGTTGTTGTTTGGGATTCATTGAGGGTACCAAGAATTAGGTTACACTGATTGCATTTGTTAGATAAAGTCCCTCTTATAATTGTGTCCTGCCCCCAAGAAGTGTGCCATATACTGTGATCCCCAACCCCCCCTTCCCTCCCGTGCTCCATCATTCCCCATCCCCCACCATGTATTAGCTCATCTACTGCCTTCATATTAGAATTGAGTATACATTGGATTCTTGCTTCTCCATTCTTGTGATTCTTTACTAAAAATAATGCATCAATCCAGGTTAATACAAAAGATGTAAAGTCTCCATCTCTTTTAGGAGCTAAACAGTATTCCTTGGTATACATATACTACACCTATCAATTCACTCTTGAGTTGGTGGGCATTTAGGTTGTTTTCACATTTTGACAATGGTAAATTGAGCTGCAAAAAACAATCTAGTGCAAGTGGCCTTATGATAAAATGATTTCTTTTTCCTTCTGAGTAGATGCCCACTAATGGAATCACAGGATCAAATGGGGGGTCTAATAGGGGGTAGTCTCCATACTTCCTTCCAAAAAGGTTGCATTAGCTTGCAGTCTCACCAGCAGTATAAAGTGTTCCCTTCTCTCCACATCCATGCCAGTATCTGCAGCTTTGAGACCTAGTGATGAGGGCCATTCCTGACAGTTTTTGATCTTTCATTGCCCTCCTGGCCTCCCCTATTCTGTGCCTCCTAAGTTCATTATACCACTTTGTGCAACTCTGTATACACATTGTTTAGCGTCTGCTTATAAGTGAGAAAGTGTGGAATTTCTTTTTCCAATCCTGAGTAACTTACTTCACTTAGGATAATGGTTTCCAGTTCCATCCAAGTTGCTATTGAAAACATTTGCTTCTTCCTTATGGCTGAGTGGTATTTCATGGTAAGCTGCATTTTCTTTATGCACTCATCAGTTGGTGGCCACTTAGGTTGATTCCATATCTGTGCAGTGTGAACTGTGCTGTGATAAACACAAGAATACATGAGTATTTTTGATATAATGGCTTCTTTTCCTTGAGGTGGATATTAAATAGGAGGATTGCTGGATCAATGTTAGGCCTACTTTTAGTTCTTTAAGGAATTTCCATATTGTCGACCAAAGATGTTGAACTAATTTACATTCCCACCAAGAGTGTATAAGTGTTAACCTTCTCATCACATCTGTGTCAATATCTACTGGTATCTCATTGTGGCTTTAATTTGCATTTCCCTGATGATTATTGATGCTGACTGAATATATGTTCATATGTATGTTAGCCATTTGTATATATCTTCTTTTTAAAATCGTCTGTTCATGTCTTTCCCCCACTTTTTTTTTTTAATTTGTTAATCTTTATTGTTAAATCATAGCTGTGTACATTAGTGCACTCAAGGGGTACAATGTGCAGGTTTCATATACAATCTGAAATATTCTCATCAAACTGTTCAACGTAGCCTTCATTTGAGCTCCATCTAGATACCTAATATTTTGTTGAATTTATAGTTTTCAAATATTTTCTCTCCTGTAGGTTGTCTGTTTACTCTGTTGATTAGTTCTTTTGCTATGCAGAAATTTCATAGTTGAATTAAGTCACATTTGTTTATTTTTTATTTTCATACTTTTTTGCCTTGGGAGTCTTAGTCACAAATTCTTTACCAAGGCCAATGTCCCGAAGTATTTTTCCTAAGTTTTCTTCTAGAATTTTAATGGATTCAGGCTTTACATTTAAATCTTTAATACCTCCTGAGTTAATTTTTGTTTATTGTGAAAGATAAAAATCCAATTTCATTCTTACAGATGTGGCTATCCAATTGTCTGAGCACCATTTGTTGAATAGGGCATCCTTTCCTCAATGTATGTTTTTGTCAAAACTTCAGTTGGTCAAAACTTCAGTTGGTTGCAGCTATATGGGCTTATTTCTAGATCCTCTATTCTGTATCATTGGTCTGTGTGTCCAGACCCACACCAGTACCGTACTGTTTTTGTTATGAGAGTCTTATAGTATAATTTGAAGTTAGGTCATGTGATTCTTCCAGATTTGTCCTTATTGCTTAGGATTGCTTTGGTAAATCATAAATTTACCTAAAACATCTAAGATAAACTAGAGTCTAGTTTGACAGGAAATACATTTGCTTATTCCTGTAGATTCCAGATTGTTTTGGTGTGGCTAAGGCCCTTTTTAAATAGATAATCCATGTAAACTTTATAATTTTTTGTGCTTCAAAATTTAGGATAGAATAAAAGAAATGATATTTGAGAACAGTTTGAGAACTCAAGTCAGATGCCACAGAATGTTATATGGGGGAAAAGTGGAAACTTCTGTGAATTGAGTTCTTCATTCTGTTTCCTATCTCCCAATATTTGCTATCATCTAAAGACTAAGTGACACTTTCTGGTCAAGGCTCAAGGCTTACCTCCTCTGGGAAGTCTCTGCATATTCTATCACTAGCCAATTTTTCTATTAATATAATCATACTATTCATTATGTTCACCTCCCCCTTGTATTTCTATAATATCATTTTTGTGAGACTATATGTCACTTGTGCTTTCATATTAGTATCCTCTACAAGACTAACCTATCAGGGGGCAGGGGTTACACTTTATTAATCTTTATATCTCCAGTGCCAAGTACAGGACCTGGCAAATAGTAGATGCTCAATAAATGTTTATAGGATGAAGGACTAAATGAATGTATTGGTTTCCCATCTTCAATATTATTGGCCTTCAGGCAATAAAAGGAGAATACTGTTCCAGTCTAACTACTAAATCTAAACTGACTTTTTCATTCCAACCCTCATTACAGTGGTGAATCTGATTTTCTGAGTCTTATTAATCTAGTTCATTTGTTGGCATGGAAAGGACCTGGGATTGGGGGTGTTTCAGATGCTGTTTTTAGGCTGTCCATCAGACATCTTCTGTCCTGTGCTATGTACAGACACATTCTGTTCACTAGCAGCCAATTTCAGTTTGTTCTCATCAGGCTGTTTCCTGGGTCAGTGGGTACTGATGCCACTGGCCTCTTTTCTGCTTCAGTGTTCCTTAATTACATCACCATCACACAGACATAAAATGTGTTATCTACACTCCCTTCTGTCCGTTTCTTTTTTTTTTATTCTTTGAAAATAATAGAGAAAGAATAGTATGCTTGGCAATATATGTTTTGAAAACTTTCTCATTTCTCATGATTTAAACCTTAGTCACTGCTGGAAGGGGGTTAGGTGCTCTTTAGAAACACCACTAGAATTTAGAATTGTAACTAGTTCTTTGGAGCAGACCAAAAATCACTCTAGAGATTTTAATTTGCATACATTTAAATACTTGGGTCACAGGGTTTTAGCTCTAAGCCTGTAAAGGTGAATGTACTACAATTAATTAATTATTGCAGCTACTATATTCACTATATTTTAGTTTTCTGGAAAGGAAATGCAAAAAAATAGTATAAAATTTAGAAATTTCGTCTGTCTTTTTAGTCATAACCTGGCTGATGATAGGTGACCTCATAAGATTCTCTTGAAATTACTTCTCCCCCCTTGAGTTATTAAAACTCTTGCCTCCTTCTACTCCTAATCTGCATAGAATTTCTACTGCCCCAACCAGTATCACCTTTGTGTAGACATAGCCTCTACTAGCATGTTCCATTGACTCTAAGTCCTCTGTACCTTCCGGGCAGTAAAGAAAGGATACATTTGGGAACTCTTCATTCAAATGCTAGCATAATCTGGGGGCAGAGAAAAGTATCCTTGGATTTCATACCTACTTCCTGCCTCTATTTTAAGGCTAATCACTGTATGCATTTCTTCTGTGACCATACATCCATCCATTTTAAATTTATTACTTTTACTAAGTATTTTGCAGTCAATAGACACTGAGGCTGGCAAAAGAAGGATAAGATGCTTGCCCTGAAGAGCTTCAGAGGAAGCAAGAGGCATATATGCAAACCAATTTTTGACTGCCCTTGACAGAAATCAAATTTTGATATGCCCTATACAGACCAAGCACTATGAGGACAAAAATGGGCAACTTATTTCACTTAGGAGTCATCAGTCAGGTCTTCCTCAAGAAAGTGGATCATAAGCCACATGTCAAAAAGAATTGATAATATGGAGATATGTGTGTAGTGTTAAGAAAGATGTAGATTGCTCAACAATTACAGGTCTTGTATGTCTGATGCCTACAGGGCCTAACAATAATGGACATTTGTCAAGCACTCAGGATTAGACACTTATCTTTAATTCTCCCTCAAAATATTCATAGCAGGTATTTGTTGGTGCCATCACCAAGGAAGCAGGCCAGACAATGGATTGTAAGCTTGAAGCTTGCAGGAGATGAACCTTCCCATATGTGTTGGGAAAAGGCTGCAAGCAACCTCCACACCTTCTATTTATTGAGAACATATACCCCTCCCATGAGCCCCACCCCCTTCCCTGGAGCTCCACAGCTCATCAATTTCCAACTGCCAAAGTCTGATCATAAAGTTCCAGTAATTGCCACTTTGTCTCTGAAAGCCCGCATTTCTGGTTGTCACTTTGTCTCTGCAAACCTGCTAGCCCCTTTCCTACACATCTTGCTGCATAGGTTGCTACATAGATCATTACATATGTTGTTAACATAAGCTCCTACATATCCTATTACATAGGTTGCTACATATTCTGTTACAGAGGTTGCTACAGGTATTTTTGTCATACTGTACCAATTTTTAAAGATAAGGAAGTGCATCTCAGAATTTTTCAGTAAGTTGAAAAATTGAAGTATATGGAAGAACCTGGATTTCAATCTAGAACATTGTTTTTTTACTATAATTTAGTTAGTATTACAAATGTATGTTGGGAAAAGGGTATAGGTGGGGTTGGATATGTGGAGAAATGAGGCAACAGCGGGAAGTGAGTTCAATATCATGAAGTATTTGTAAGGCAAATTAAGAATCCTGGCTTTTATCCTGAGAGTGATAAAGTGCCTTAAAAGGGCTTAAAGTTAGTTCAATGGCATGATCAAATTTAGAAAGATATTTCTGGCTACAGAGTTTAAGAGAGCCAAGATCATAGGTGAGGAGACCTGTTGTTGAATTGATCCAGGTGAGACATGGCAAAAGAGCTTATAGAGCTCATTAGTACCTTAGTAGCTGATGAGCTACAGGGAAAAGTCATCTGTTTGTATAATCATCTCAATCCTACTTCCTGTTCAGGTCTTTGGTATCAGCTGGTTTCTCTAATTCTACCCAAAACCAATCCTTCCAGTTTTTAATTGATTTCCTTCCAATCTGCTGAACATCTCTTTCTTCTAGAGCCTTGCATTCAATTTCCTCTTAATTTGACATTGCCAAACCAGCAGTTGTCATTTTGATAATTTAATATTTACCTCACTAAGTAACCTAATTTTTGTGATCTAGCTTGAATTTATTACTTGCAATTTAAAATGGATATTAATGGTAGATTTGAAAAGGGAGCTTGCATAATCCTTTTTACTTTAAAAACAAAATGTTTATCTCTATATGAAATTATATCTACTGCCTGTGTAGCACAAAGAATACTGAGACTCTATCAGCTCAATTCTTTTTAAGGGGATGATACTAAACTATCATTTTGAACATGGGAAATAAAGGAAGCTGTGACATGGTATAGTTAACTAAAGATAAGATCCAGAAATCTAAATGGAAGGAGTCTGGCAATAGGTGAGTGTCTGGATCCAGAGCATTAGGGTGTGTTGACGACATGGTGTCTGTGTGGGTGATAAGGCAAGCAATGAATTCAACCCGTGCATTGCATGAAGATCAGAAGGTTCAGGAAGAATTGGTGAGATTAAAGACTCAGTTATGAAAACCATTAAAAGTAGATCTAGAAGTTTGAACAGAGAGGGAATGGTTATTTCCCCCTACTTTATTTAAGGGAAATACTTTATTTCCTCTTCTAAGTTGTCTCCTAGGTATGAATAGCTCAGAGTCCATTGCTAGGTGCCGTGGCTACAGAGAAAATGAGTGTCCTCAGTGAAGTTTGAATGAACTCCAGAGCTCCTGGTTGGTGGGTCAGGAGCCCCTCTTTACTCACCAAGAAGACAAGGAGAGAGGGCAAGAGTCTATTCTGAGAATGTAAGACATGCTGTACAGCCGAAGCAAGTGTATTACTAGCGTTAAAGACCTTTTTATTGACCTTTGCACTTTGTAAAACTCTTTTCATGTTATCATCTAGAGTCCTAACTGCTTTACATTCTCCCAAATTTTTTTAGTCAGAAGTGATAGATAGCCTCCCATAGAACACTTCTTTTATATCTTTCTGTGTCGGGTATCTTATCTTACCATGTATCATTGCTTTTGTGTATGTTTACACACGAATTCTTGCCCTTCTTCTCAGAACAAGAATTAGTAACGTGCTTAATACAATGGATGTACACAGTGTGTATTCAAT
Organism: Loris lydekkerianus; assembly: GCA_963574355.1. NCBI lineage: Eukaryota > Metazoa > Chordata > Mammalia > Primates > Lorisidae > Loris > Loris lydekkerianus. The sequence continues at coordinate 1,666 of CAUYPK010153524.1, read as the reverse complement.
AAGGATGTGAGCATGTTGGACAATTATAGTTATGTTTGATTCTTCAAGTATGTTTAAAACCAATGAGTATTAAATTTGGGGATTGAAATAGCAAAAAGCATAAAAACAAAATTAAAAAATTACTAAGATAGAGATGTATTAATGAAAAAAATCTGCTTCCTTTTACATTCCCATATTTGGGAAATTCAATATGTTTCCTTTCCGAATAGAATACACTTACCCAATACTAGCACATGCAGACTCATTCATATTATTTGAGTTAAATCCTCATGGCATTCTGTGTTATTGTTAACGTTCCTTAGTTTGGCAGAGGGAGGTGGTCAAAAGATGCGGATATGAAGAAGGAGACCCAGATAGATGTTAGGGACAGGTGAGGGAGAGCTCCTGATACAGAAGTTTTCTCTAGGGGATCACAGGAGAAACTGATACTGAGAAGGGGTCCCGAACAAAGCAGCAGAACACTCAGGTACAGAAAGCTTGAAGTGGCCTGTGGATATGGTCTTCCTACCTGTCAATCCTGTGCTATGTGTAGAAAACGATCATGTTGGCTAAGATTGAGTAAAAATCATCAGATTTCCAGCTCCAGTTGTGAGTCATTTAAGTCATCCCTTGTTTCATCTGAACTGGCAGGAAATTCCTTCTTCTGTGGATTTGATGGTATTTAGTTGTAATTCTCAAACTGTGGTATTGGGACCAACAACTTCAGCATCACCTGAAACTTGTTAGAAATGTAAATTCTCTGGTCCCACCCCAGACACACTATAAAAAACTTAAGTTGGAGCCCAGAAGTCTATGTTCAACAAACACTGGAAGGTGATTCTTATATTTACTAAAGTTGTAAAGTGACCGAACTAGAAGAAGGAGAGAAAAGTAGTTTGGGGTAAGGTCAGAGAAAAGAATAAGAGTTTAGTTAGAGATATATCGGGAAATAATTTGAAGAAAATTAGATTGAATGCATTAATTCCAAGCAGAAAGCCATACTGCTTAAGGCTCTTGGATAATTTGATAATGAGAAAACCAAAATTAGATGCTTTCATATGCTGCCAAACCCTTCTGTAGCCAGAAATCTTGAGATGTCTGGGTGTAGCCAATCTGGAAGTTTCAGTTAGGTTACTTTTCTCATAGTCCTGGTTTTTCTTTCTTTTTTTTTTTTCTTTTTCTTTTCCTTTTTTTTTTTTTTATTGTTAAATCATAGGTGTGTACATTAGTGCAATCAAGGGGTACAATGTGCTGGTTTCATATACAATCTGAAACATTCTCATCAAACTGTTCAACGTAGCCTTCATGGCATTTTCTTAGTTATTGTATGTAGACATTTATATTCTGCCTTTAGTAAGTTTTGCCTATAGCCATTCTAAGATGCACTGTAGGTGTGGCCCCACCCAGTACCCTCCCTTCACCCTAACCTGCCCCCTCCCTTCCCCTTCCTTGGCCCTTTACTCATAGTCTTGTGTTATAGTTGGGTTATAGCCTTCATGTGAAACTTATAATTTAGCTCCATAGTAGGACTGAGTACATTGGATATTTTTTCTTCCATTCCTGAGATACTTTGCTGAGAAGAATATGTTCCAGTTCCATCCATGTAAACATGAAAGAGGTAAAGTCTCCATCTTTCTTTAAGGCTGCATAATATTCCATGGTATACATGTACCACAATTTGCTAGTC